>BPLR01009531.1:0-156362 GCA_021605095.1 Caerostris extrusa | reverse complement strand
ACTGACCTGTATGTTCAGAGTGTAACGATCACAGGCCACATCTATCGGGATGTCATTCTGGAACAACATGTACGTTTGTTTCGGGGGCGCCATGGGTGCTGAATTTCTGTTTATGGATGACAACGCCCGTCCTCACCGTGCAAACATTGTGTAGACGAATGCCTTCAATTGAGGATATCACTCGTATGGATTGGCCAGCATACTCACCGGACTTGAATCCAATAGAGCATGTGTGGGATAATAGCTTGGCCGACGAATTGCAGCCCGTCAACACCCTCCCACCTATCAACCGGAACTTCGGAGGCATTGCTGGATGAATGGTGTAATATTCCCCAAGATCAGATTGATAATTTGATACTCAGCATGCCTAGGCGTTGTAAGGCCTGTATTGCATCGTCGGGAGACATACTCCATATTAACCATCATACCAGCCATGTTATTCTGTTTTTTGTAAATAGGTTCTTTTTGAAATTTGCTCAGGGAGTAAAAATCATAATTTTATTAATTATGTCAAACATATACGCATCTTTTTTTTTGCTCTTTACCTTTTGTTTAATAAATAGACTTTACAAATAAGTCAAATTTGTTTTTGCTTCTGTCTCTTTCTTTGCCTGAACTTCATTATCCTTAATTTATGGACATGAGTGTAGTTTTCTAATCAAGGGTACTTGATTTGAAGCTCTATAGGGAGCCGAGCCAAATATGTCTAAGTGAAGAATTAGCACGATAAACTTCTTAGTTGGAATATTCTTTCATTGCATTTGTCAACATTAAAGAATGCTGGTTTAAAATTGTGGTACCACAATGTGGAAAATAAACCCCTTTGATTTGCCTCAGATAATATAGAATATGCTACATTTATATTTTTAAACTTTAATGGCTATAACAAAGTAGTCGGCATTCGAAAACAACAAAATAATAATTACTAAAAGCTTTATTCTTTATTAACTGTCTTGAAAAGGTTAATTTCATGTTTGACATATAAATGTCATAACATTGGATATTTCCTGAGACATTATTATATTGCTTTTAAGTTAATATTGAATGGTCGAAAAGAATTCACATATTTTGAATTAAAATATTCAAAAAAATTACGAAAAACTCTACATATGGGTTATAACATTTGAAATGCAGAGATTTTTTTCATATGCCCCGTTTTTTTAATATTCTATTCGTAAAGTATATTGGGTAGCCACCCATTTACAATGATATTTTGTCTTAAAGTCATTATTTTAAGAACTTTTTATACAAAGAAAGTGCAAGATTTAAAGACTTCAATCATAAACGAGATGATCTTTATATTTTTGTTGATACAACCATTTTTAAAGAACATACCAAAAACTGTATTAAAAGTATACAAGTAGTATCACTGGAATTTGGATAAAAATAAAAAAATTTCACAAAATGATGTTTTAAATGCAAAAAAAAAAAAAAACATTTACCTATCTTTCATCTATCAAATTTCAAAAATATGACAAGGAAAGATTTTTTACAATTTCAATTTTTCATAATTGCGATCATAATTTTTTATTTAAAAACTGACAAGCTCCTTTTTCTATTATGAAATTCAGCAAAGACAGATAAAATTTTGCCAAACTCTCAACAAAGCTGCATTAACATATTTCACACTCATGTTTCTTTTTCTAAGCAAATATACTGAAGACTTGTTTGCAATACTCTAAAAAAAAAAAAAAACAGAGTCAGCGATTTCAAACTTACACCAACATCGCTCAGAACCGACAGGCACCCAACAAATACCTGAGTTTTCACGAAAGAAGAAATACAAGAGCACTGACGCAAAAGAAAAGTTAAAAAACGAACCAACTGGACCATTTGAGCAAAATGTAAAAAGCGTTTCTTGAAGCATGAAGGCTGGATTTTCTGAAATTCACGATCCTTTTGTAAATTCTAGAAAAGAGACGAAAACGAAAAGAAAAGAAAAAAAATAATATGTAAGAAAAAAAATGCTGGATTTGTGAGTACATAACTTGGATTCAAATCCCCCCCCCCCTACATCCCCCTACACCTTCGGAGGTGGTTCAACATGCAGTAGGTGCCCTAGTTGAAATGTAACTGATGTAGGAAAAAGGAAAGTTTGGGATTTTTGTGCTCTGCCTGTGAATCCGGATTTGGGGCACATAATGTTTCTCTTTCAAATGCCAGGAGTCCGTTTGTCAAGTATTCTGCCATTTACACAAATGATGTTGTGTGCCATTGCACAACACAAAGAATGCAAAACCACTGTCAAAGCTGCTTCTGATCTGTTAGAGTGAAAGACTGGTGCGAAGAATATATTTTTGGAGGAAAATAATCTTAATGTCTCACGAGGGACGAACTACAAATAATAACTTTAAAATGATCCTTTTAAATCCGTTGCGGATAATGAATGCGGCTAGTTCATTAATGATTCTTTTCAAAAAATCATGTTCGAAAGTCGCAAAGGAAAATGAAATGGAAACTTACATGTGGTAAGATAGGGTCAATAAATATGTAGGCCGGAATGTCCTTCCATTGGACTGAAAGAGGAGCTGCGAAATCCCCATTTATTAATTTTGGGATTTGTCATTCTAAATTGTAGTAGCCAAATGTGGATGCAGTGTATCAAACCTCATCTTGAAGCATCATAGATAACGCTGAATTTGCTGCTCTAGTACATAATGATCTCAAGTCAAAAGGATATGGCATTTTTAAAATGTTTGATAATTTTTTATTGCAAAAGCACTTGATTTTACATCATTGGCTCCCATTATCCCAGATGCATGAGATTAGACGATAAAGATATAGTACAAAACAGCAAAATAGTAACTCAAACAATAGCAATAGTTACATCCAAACTGTGATTACATAAAGATAAAAGAAAATTAGTGACTGGATGCCCATTGCATCAACTCTCCAGCCCGCCAATATCTGCTGTATAAGTTTTCTTCATTGAATGAAAAACGACTTAGCAAATGATCGTTGTTCATCTTAGAGTTCTGGTTGTACAAGGACTGTTATATATACCATTAAAATATAGATGTTTAGCAAGACCATCATGTCCAGTCTCCAGGCTTGGTAAAATAAAAGTTTATATAACGAATTTTCTATGGGCCTTGGAAATACAAACTGAAAGTATTAATTAACAAAATTCAGTCATAAAAGTTCTCGTACACACACTATATATTATATAAAAAATATGTGATATATATTGATTTTTTTTCATTTAAATAAAATCATAAAATAACAGTATCAAAATATCTTGATATACAGTATTCTGTATATTAAGATTTACAACTGAGTTTTTCATAATATAATTACAAACTGGGAAAAATTTGTAAAAAACCCATCAAAATTATAATAAGTTAAATCAATAAAGTAATTCTAAAACTTAAATAACTAAAACATTTAAGGAATAAAAAACATGTTATTTTAATGTATATTTAGCTATAATCTAAATTTACATTAGGTTAAATTATCTATTTTCATTATTTCAAAAGCTTATAAACACTTTAAAATAAAATCATTTTCAAGAAAACTATTATAAGAATATAAAAAGAAGTGAAAGGATTAAACAGTTACCAAATTATTGAATACTGATTCTGTTATATTTAGGATTCTCAATTTATCCAAATACAATAAAGTTTAAATGCGTAAGCTTGTTTGTCAATGTTCCTCTTTTTAATTTTATTTGCTTTTTTAAAAATTTACTAACAGATTATCATTTATCCCACAGAAATTGTGATAAAATTATTTTTAGAAGCCAATGTCTGAAAATTAATGACAAAAACTGTCTGAAAATCAAAATAAGACGATGTCTGAAATTCGAGAATGAAAGATGTTTGAAAATCAATCATGTCTGATTTTCAAAAATGAAGAAATAGATCCAAAAGTTTAATCAGATATAAGTATTAGATTTTCTTTATAAGACACGGAATATGATATTTCAAACATTGCAATTCAATTTCAAAAAATCTCTAAAACTTACTAAAAATTACTGTTTTTATATCTAATCCTTCCTGACTGGCTACCTTCCAACTTGAACAGTATTTATGAGATTGTAAGCTTTTAAACTTGGCAATATAAAGTATGCCATTTTTAGAATTTACAGGCTAAAACGGTGAAATATCTTTAACTGTTCATGTTTTATGTATTTTAAATGGACACCGACAAATTTAAAGAATACTTATTTTACATTTTTTTTTTTTTTTTCTACAAATTATAACATATTTTTCACAGAGCATGGGCTCGTTTTCATTTATCTTTTTTAAAACTTAACTTTTGGTTATCTAGTGAATTCATGTTTCTTTTATTAGTAATTATTGATATGGAGGTACGGGGTAACCCTTGGTACTCCAACTAAACATCTACCGTTATATACGTATTTTAACATATTTTGTTATTTTTAAAAATTAATTTAAATCAAGAAACAGTGTTTCTTTTTTTTAAAGTTAAATTTACACATTTATTTTGATGTCTATATTTATTTACCATTAAAAGCAATCCAGCAAAAGTTATTTAAGTGTTACATTTATCCTTTTAAGTTCACCAAATCCGACGTAAGACGTCTAAAACGGTGAATATCTAGTGACTATTCATGTTTTATGCATTTTAAATGAACGATGGCAAATTGTAAGAATACACATTTTAAGAAAATTATTTTATTTTATATAAATTTTAACATATTTCATTTTTTTTTTAAAGTAATTTAAATCGAGAACCAGTGTTTCTTTCTTTACTGGTTAAATTTATACATTTATTTTGATGTTTATATTTATTTATTTACCATTACCAACAATCCAGCAAAAATAATTTACCAAATAGTATTTAACTGTTAAATTTATCCTTTTAAGTCCACCAAATCCTGCATAAGACGTTATAAAGCTCCAGTTCAATGCACATTTCCGGTGTCGAAGTCTATTTTCTTCCCCTTAACAACATGACTGTATCAACAGTCCCATCAGAAATGTGGTGTCAAGATCTCTAATCCGGCTGGTTGGCGTGTCCCAAGATCAGTCTTACAGCCTTGAAGAAGGTCTTCAATTCCGTGTTATTTCTGTATTATTATTTTATTTTTCCTACTTCTTCTGGAGGATGCTTCGTTCAAAGTCAAGGATGTTCGGAAGATGGTGCAACGACCTCTGTGTGGAGGGGGATGGGGGAGGAGTTTACCTGGAGAGGGGTCTGTCTCCCACTCCGTCATTGTTCCCCCGTGTTGGTCGTTGAACATCTGGGAGTCAGGGATAAAAAAAATGTAGGTCAGCAAGCAGCATTTCGAACTCAAATCGTTCCAGTTCCGTTTCCACAATTCCCCCACATTCGAACCGGACACTATGTGTGTAATCCCCGTTTGGATTGCAGGAATTTTGTATTGGGTTAATTTAGAATGTATGCACCCCCTTAAAATATGATATTTCGTTTTCAGTTCCTGCACGAAAGCTTTTTGATTCTTTTGTTCCTTATGTCCCCCTCAGCGTTTTGGGGTGAGAGATGTAGGTGCTGCCAATCACCCCAGTGGTAAAATTAAGAGATTTCCGATGAATCCCCGGATTATTCCATTTCAATTCTGCCATGTTTTGTGCTTCTGAGAGTTTTTCAATTCGGAATGTTCAAATTTGAATTTTGATTTGTTGTAATCTAGATCGTTCTCAAGTATTCTATTCCTATCATCCAATCCAACATTTTGGTGTTTTAGCAGTAAGAGATATATGAAAATTTGGGATTTAATAAAAGTTGTGCTGTTCTTAATTACAGTTTTGACCCATTTTTTCTTATTTTGGAATCATTTATGCCTCAAGATTCAGTGGATTTTTGCATTAAATAACAAATTAACACATTTGTTTCAAACTTAATATCAACCAAATACCAATCTTTGATGGTCGCATAAAAGATTGGCATGGTCAAGCAATACCAATATATTTTCTTTCTTGGCACGTATTTGATGATTTAGAATAAACAAATATGAATATTTTGCCTTTGGTCTTGATTTATAAACCAGTTTTTCGCAACCTCTTCCTGTTTAGGAGTTAACTTTCGATGTCCTATTAATATACTAATAGTTATAGTTTAATGGTTATAATTAACAAATTTAAGGAAATAATTAATTTAAATTTTTTTATTTTCTATGTTTTCTTTATTATGTTTGTAACCTGTGTACATTTTGTGTATACACACTGTGTATCTTTGTAATTACCACTGAAATAAATTATGTGTTTGGGATTTGCTCTGTAAAAGAGCAAATTCCAAATTAATTGATTCCAAATTCCTGAATTAGCCATTCCTCTTACTGTTGCTGAATCGGGTATTCGATGCCCAAAAAAAAAATATTATTAATTATCCTGGTTGTTATTTCAAAAGTGTTTTTATAAACATCTTCTTTTTTTTCCCTCGGTAAAATAAATATTATTAATGATTTTATAGATATGTTTTTAAATGTATAAAAGATTTTTTTCTTCTTAGCAATTTCTTAAAAAAGATTTCTATATTTTCTACATACATATTCTATTTTATATCCATTTGAAATTCTCGCATGATCAGTTGAGTTATTACTTTTACAAAAGCATGCAATTCTATTTTGAATTTCTGTAAATTAGTTCGATGAATAATTACTGATCTTTTTTATTTTAGAAGGAGAAACAATAAACAGTAAAGTCATCAAAACAACTTTCTTTTTTGAAAATTAAACTTTTAACTAGTTAGACATCTGTAATGATTTATTTTTCATTCCATTCGTTGCATTCTAAGTATAAATATTATTCAAAAACTTTTAAATGAAGACTTGTTGTTTATTTATTTTAGAAAGGGAAAAAAGGAGATGTTTATAAAACTATTTTGAAAATAAAAACTTCATTCAAATATATAAACATCTCCAGTCATTTAATTATCGTTTCCATGCATATTTCAAAATATAAATATTATGCAAAACTGTTTTAACTAAAGGTAATTTATTTTAAAAATGAAAAAAAAAAAAAGAAAAGAATATATTAATTGAATAAAAAAGAATATACTAAGAACTATATACTATACTAGAAAAGAATATACTAATAATATACAGCACTAATTGGACAGTTATAATCATTGATTCAAAATATAAATATTATTTAAAAACTTCTGAATTAGAGATTTGTGGCTAATTTATTTTAGAGTGATAAAGAAGAAAAACATTTAAGACATTATTACAACTTTTTCCTTTTTAAAAAAAAAATAAACTTCACTTAGCCAGTTGGACATTATCGCTCTCTTTCAAGGACGAACAGATCATTTGCATTCAAAGATAACCAAGATTGAATACTCGGCAAAAAGTTTCTGGAAAAGTCCTTCCCCAAGATATTCCAAATGGCCAATTTAAAACTCCTCATCTGCCAGTGAAAAACGTGGCGAGAAAAAGAAAAGGCACAAAAGGAAAAAAAAAAAAAAATAAAGAAAAACCCCGTCCTGATCTTTAAAAAATGAAATAAAAAAAAGTTTGGACTGATGATCCCCAAATCACGTTCATCTGAGGACGCCACATCAACACTTCTCAACCCCTAAGAAAGATCCCATCCCTCCTCCTTTTTCAGCCAGCCTTATGACTTCCCCAAACAAAAAACCCGCATTGGCGATTTTGAAAATAAAAAGAAGAAGTAAAAAAAATCTGGATATTAACGACTAATGGCTATCTATCCAAAAGACATGCAGCCCATTTCAAAGCTAGGTCTGCGATCAAAGGGAGAGGAATTTGAGGATGGACATTTGGTGGAAAAGTGGCTTGAAATTGGAAACGACTTTTAAGTTTTGACATTCTCTACTTTAACTTGGCCCTCGTTTCTGACACCAGAAATTAAGACGGTTTGTGAAAAATTATATTTAATTTTCTTTATTAGTTTAAGAAAAATATTTCCAGAAAATGTATCAATTAAATTTTATTAATTCATATAATTTCATTTGGTGGAAAAGTGGCTTGAAATTGGAAACGACTTTTTTAGTTTTGACATCTCATACTTTAACTTGAGTCTCGTTTCTGACACCAAAAATTAAGGCAGTTTGTGAAAATTTTATTTAATTTTTCGTCAGATTTTTAAACTCTTACCAGAAAATGTATGCATTGGCTTTTCGTGAAAACCAATTTTAAAATCGAAATTTTTGCCTCATTTGGTGAAAAAGTGGCTTGAAATTGAAACGACTTTAAGTTTTGACATTCTATACTTTAACTTGGCCCTCGTTTCTGACACCAGAAATTAAGACGGTTTGTGAAAAATTATATTTAATTTTTTTTATTAGTTTAAGAAAAATATTTCCAGAAAATGTATCAATTAAATTTTTATTAATTCATATAATTTCATTTGGTGGAAAAGTGGCTTGAAATTGGAAACGACTTTTAAGTTTTGACATCTTATACTTTAACTTGAGTCTCGTTTCTGACACCAAAATTAAGGCAGTTTGTGAAAATTTTATTTAATTTTTCGTCAGTTTTTAAACTCTTACCAGAAAATGTATGCATTGGCTTTTGTGAAAACCAATTTTAAAATCGAAATTTTTGCCCCTCATTTGGTGAAAAAGTGGCTTGAAATTGGAAACGACTTTTAAGTTTTGACATTCTATACTTTAACTTTGGCCCTCGTTTCTGACACCAGAAATTAAGACGGTTTGTGAAAAATTATATTTAATTTTCTTTATTAGTTTAAGAAAAATATTTCCAGAAAATGTATCAATTAAATTTTATTAATTCATATAATTTCATTTGGTGGAAAAGTGGCTTGAAATTGGAAACGACTTTTTAAGTTTTGACATCTTATACTTTAACTTGAGTCTCGTTTCTGACACCAAAAATTCAGGCAGTTTGTGAAAATTTTATTTAATTTTTCGTCAGATTTTTAAACTCTTACCAGAAAATGTATGCATTGGCTTTTGGTGAAAACCAATTTTAAAATCGAAATTTTTTGACTCATTTGGTGAAAAAAAGGTTTGAAATTGGAAAACACTTTTAAGTTTTGACATTCTATACTTTAACTTGGCCCCTGCGTTTCTGACACCAGAAATTAAGTCGGTTTGTGAAAAATTATATTTAATTTTTTTATTAGTTTAAGAAAAATATTTCTAGAAAATGTATCAATTAAATTTTTATTAATTCATATAATTTCATTTGGTGGAAAAGTGGCTTGAAATTGAAACGGCTTTTAAGTTTAGACATCCTATACTTTAACTTGGATCTCGTTTTCTGACACCAAAAGTTAAGACGGTTTGTGAAAGTTATATTTAATTTTTCATCAGTTTATGAAAACTCTTACCAGAAAATCTACGAATTAAATTTTAATTAATTCATATAGTTTCCTTTTAGTGAAAAAAAGTGGCTTGAAATTGGAAAAAGACTTTTAAATTTTGACATTCTTACTTTAACTTGGATTCATTTTTCTGCCGCTGAAAATCGAAATTTATATTTAATTTTTTTTTTTTTTTTAAGAAAATATTACCAAAAATATATGTATCAAGATTTTTTTTTATTTGAAAATTAAAAATTATAATTACTAAAATTATTTATAATTGATTTTGTGTCATATGGAATATGATGTTGTTGTAGTACGAATTCCGTGATGTCCACAAGGAGTACGAAAAATAAAAAAAAAAAAATAGAATAAATGGTACTATTTCAAACAAAAAAAATATCCTCGTAAGCAATAAATTTTAATTGGCGATTTCTTACTACTTAATTAAATACTGATGAAAAGGAATTATCTTCTTTAAAGTGAAATAAAAATCAATATTATTAAGTTTTTTTTTTATAATTATTTGAACATTTCTTTTTAAATTTGCAGTATAAATATTATACGTTATAACGATACAACTGCTTTGAAAATAACATGAAAAATCTTAATAGACTATATATAATCCCGAAATAATCGCTGCAAATTTATAACCACAATGGATAAAGATTTTGGTATTCTTGATTACTTATAGCGCAAAAATATGTTAAAATGTTATAAATTACAAAAGCAATTATTATAAAGGCCTGTTATATTCCTTTTAAATGGGAGATTAATTTCTTTATTATGTTATAGACTATAACAAATTGTAATAAGTAAGCAATAGAAAAAGAATGAAATGTTTAAAAATAATATACAAATATCAATAATATAAATTAAATTAATGCTTTTAAAATTTTGTTAAATATTTTCCTATATCTCAGATTACTTATATATATCGTTGCTCATTTGTATGTATGTATTGAAGGAAAAAAAACAATTTTACTTATTATAAAATTTAATATTTTTGAAATAGATTTAATATTTTTGAAATAATAATGAAGTAAAATCTTTATAAAAAGCAAGTATGGAATTAAAAAATATTTTTTGACATTTTTATGTTTTAAGAAAAGAATTATAAAGTCAAAAAAAAAGATATAAGAAATAAAATGTCAGTTTGATTGCATTGCCAAATAAATTACGTATATTAAATATCGTTTTTTGAATGAATAACTTTTATTTTTTTTTATAAAACTAGCAAGTGATAAATAGAATTTCAATTTTAAATAATTTGAAAATAAAAGTCTACATTTTATGGAAAATGTAATTTTAATTTATATATCACAGATAATATCAGATTAATTATTTATTGATAAAAAATAAATTCTAAAAGCAAGCTGTATGCTGCATTTTTAGAATTAATAGTCAAAAATGTGTTGTTGAGTGCTTGTGGTAAATAATTATTTTAAGAATTATTATTTTTTATTATCTTTTAACCTATCTTTTATGACAAGCCAAAGAATAAGCACTTCGTTGAAAAACATATTTAAAATAATATGCAGCATTTTTAGAATTATTAGTCGAAAATGTATTGCTGAATTATTGTGGTAAATAATTCTTCCTTAAGATTTTTTTTTTAAATCCTTTATATGAAATTTTCTTTTCACTTATCTTTTATAACAACCAAAAGAAAAGCACAACATGTTTAAAATAATGGATGTCAAATCTTTCTTGAATTACCAGTCAAAAAATTATTTCCTCGTTTACAATCTTCTATTCAAATCATGATTCAAATTATTTGATTCAGATATAAGCTATACATAAATGCTTTTGAGAACCCAACATTCTGAAATAATAATGCACAATATCCGTCTTTGAATATCTGAAATAATAGTATAACTGTGTATATATCTGGATTAGATAATACGTGTATAGAAAAAGGAAAATTACTCCCAAAGTATCTCGCATGACAGATCCATGCGAACATACTAGTGTTTTTACATTAGTGGGGGTTAAGGGGATCTTTGGCCTACTTTTGCATCAAGAATCCCTATGGATATCATGTACAGGGGTGAAAAAAAAAAGGGAATATTTTTCCATAGATCACCTCCCCCATAGTGGTCAGAGTGGCGGACTTAATTCACTGTTGCTCCCAATCACCCAGATAAAGAATTTAAGGGAAAAGGACCAGATGAGGGGGTCGGCAAATCTTAATGCCTCCCTTCTTGAGAGTCGTCATGGAAACGATTGATGACGTCACGGGGTGGCCGTTTGTCATCCGGGTTACGGTTCGGTGACAGTAATCGCGCACGCTTGACTGCTTGATGGCCAACCGGCAAGATGCCGTGACACCTTGCGCTTTGAATAATGCCAGTGCCCCAAACTTCTTTCGATAACTTTTTGGACCTTCTGAACGGAGGGGGAAAAGGATACACTTTTTATTTTTGACTTTTTATATATTTTATTTATTTATTTTTTAGTTCACGTTATTTTTTTAAAGGGGGAGAACGTCTTGATGTCCAAGAAATTGATGCCAATGGTGGGCGATGGCTATTATTGTTTTTTTATTTTATATTTTGGGGGATTTTTTTTTTTTCTTCTTCTACGGGTTGGTAATGATTCGTCTGGGTTATTTATTTATGTTTCTGGCCCAAGCGTGTGGCAGGGGTTGTCGCGTGCGAGGCATTCGAATGACGGTTACATGAATTTTAAAATCATTACTTCTTCTTCTTCCCCAGAAAGGTTCTTCTGCAAGAGAGGAGATAGGAATTGGATGTATGCAGAGACATGTCCGGAAACTTGTGACCAATATTCGATTCATATATCATGAAATAAAAACTTTTTCTTACGATTTGAAACAATTTTTTTCTGAATTGTAATTTGATCAAAGTGAAAATAAATTCTAAGAATGGCAAATAACTGAAGACCTGTGCATTCCCAATGATTCGTGGAATTACTAAATAAAGCTGCTCAAATGTGTGAATGAGGAATTTTTTTTTTTTTTTTATCACAAACGTATTTTAATATATTAAATCGGATTGAATGGTTAAATTATTAATTTATTAAAAATTTAAAATATAAAATTTTGGTACCGTTAATTTTTTGATATTATGGGCATACAGAATTTAATAATTAATACATTTAAATAATAATAACTTCTACCTGGAGCTTCATCACAACAGAAGTCCCCCCCTCTCAAGACGTGGCTCTCTTCCATGTGAATACACGTTTTTTGGATTTGAGTCTAGATGTTGCTGTTAGCCATGTGGATAAGAAATAACAATAAATGATAATAAAGTTAATTATTTTAAATAATTACTATTTGAATTACACAAGTAAAAATATGGTAAGAAATAATATAAAACCAAACGAAGATAAAGTCAATGTTTCGTAGAAAAACAGAGAAATATTTAATGACGTATATAAATGGACCAAATATAAATAACATAACGAAAAATTTATTTTTTATAAGATTTCTGATTAATAAAAATTTTAATAATATTAAAATTGGTTTTAAATGACACCTATACATGTTAACATATTTTATTAATTTTTTTAAAATATGATGATTTAAAGATATTGAAGAAATATTTTAACTTTATTTAGTTCATTAATTTATTATTTAATTAATTTGAAATTAAATTGAACAGTTAGAAACATGTTATTCAAATGTAATTATTCTTTTAGGTTTTCTCTGGTTCCCAATTTCTGTGCACATTATTACATAAATTACATTCGTGCTTTATTATCGTAAATTATTTTTATTTTACAATAAAGTAATATGTCGTAGTTATATAGCAAATGTAGTATTATATGAGCATGAGCAATTTGTTTAAGAAGAAGAAGAATTTTTTAAGACGAATATTATAATGTAAAATATAAAAGAAAATAGTCTTAAAAATTTATCAAAATTTAAGAAAATATGTTGGTAAAAATTCAAACCATTTACGAGAGTTTTAAAATGACTACAAAATTATTTTAAAAATCATTGCTGCTGCAATCAAGTGTTTATAACGAAATTGAAATTTCATTGAAATGAAAATTATCCTATTAGATCTTGTACAATTTAAATTCCGAGGAAAAAAAAAAACAATAGCAAAACTCAATTTCAAATTTTTTTTTTTAATACAATTCAATACTCAGTTTCAATTTCAAACTCAATTGTTTATAAAGAAAATTACCTACCAGTGTAAGAACTTATCGAAAATACATCATTTGTGTATATTTAAATAGTTAAAGTGGAAAATATTTGTTAAACATTTAAAATATTATTTTATAATACAAATCCGAACCCATGATGTTTCAAAAATACAGTGAAATGAAAATTGAAAAGAATTTTAAATATTTAAATTTTCAAAAAAATTTTAATCATTTCATATTAAAATAATGTCCTTTTTTTTTTTTAAATGCAACATTTAAAAGATTTGAAATTTAAATTAAATAAAAATTTAAAAGTTCTTTAATGAAAAAACTCACTAGCCCCTAGGTCTTACAATCAACCAAAATAGAAAATTTAATTTAAATTTAAAGTCCTTTTAATGAAAAAATCGCTTACTCCTAGGTCATATAACTAACGAAAATATGAAATGTAATTTAAATTTAAAAATCCTTTTAATGAAAAATCGCTAATCCCTAGTTCCTATGAGTAACAAAAATAGAAAATGTAATTTAAATTTAAATTCCTTTTAATGAAAAAGTCACTACTCCTCGGTCCTAACAAAAATAGAAAATGTAATTTAAATTTGAAGTCCTTTTAATGAAAAAATCGCTTATTCCTAGGTCCTATACTAACAAAAACAGGAAATGTAATTCAAATTTAAATTCCTTTTAAGGAAAAAAATCACCCCTAAGTCATATAAGTAACAAAAATAGAAAATGTAATTTAAGTTTAAATTCCTTTTAATAATAAATCATTAACCCTACGTCCTATAACAAAAATAGAAAATGTAATTTAAATTTAAAGTCCTTTTAATGAAAAAAATAATTTGCTCCTAGGTCCTACAACTAACAAAAATAGAAAATGTAATTTAAATTTAAAGTCACTTTAATGAAAAAAAAATCACTAACCCCTAGGTCCTATAACTAACAAACACAGGAAACGTAATTTAAAGAAATGCCTCCATAAGTTTCTCGAATACTTTTGAAACCATCAACAAAGATCTGGAGGATTCGTGGCCTCTAACAATATCCACCACATATATACTAGCTCTTGAAGATTCCTTTCGCAAGCGTTTCTCGGCGACCAGTAAACGCTCTGCAGCCTAATACATCCACTCAACAGGGCTTTTTCCGACTGACCATCAATAGTGTAGACACGTGTTCCCACTGGACAAGGCCGGCAGACCCCCTTCTTCCCACGGCACCATGTCCCTATCTTTCTTCTTCTTTCCATTTCCTACTACTTTCGTTTTCTTTTCGTGCTATTGACCTTATATCTTGACCTCTTTTTTTTTTTTTTTTTTTTCTGCTGACCTGGCCTTGACCTACAGAAATCGTCTGCTTTCGCTATTTTTTTTTTCCCTTCCTGTCTCTTGCTTCTTTTTTTTTCGTCTACTACTGGCCTAAACTTATATATAGACTTTTCTTTTTTTTTTTTTTTTTTTTCTGCTTTTTTTTTTTTTTTTTTCTGCTGCGGTAGTGGCTATTCTCGACGGACTCTGAAGGCTGTATTTTTATCCTCTGGGAATTTTCTGGCAGTATAAATCTGGAAGCTTAGTTCTAGCTCGCTGCTTGAAAAAGGTACCAGAAGTCTTGCTTCTCGCGTTTTGAGAATCAAAACACACACACACACACACATAGTATTTTTGCGGAAAAGGTATGAAAAAGGATCACAAAGTTATTAATTTCGAACTATTTTTAAATCAAAATAATTTGTGCTTATAACATAAACAGCAACAAAGTTGATGAGCTCAATTTTAACACGAAACAAGTAATATATAAAAAAATTTTAAAAGTCAATTCCTACTTTTTTTTTTTTCACTCTATTGCAGAAAGTCCTTTATAAATAATTTTCATTTATTTTTTAAGGTTATCTGGCGCCATCTATTGCAACTTAAATCTAAAAAAAAACTAAAATTAATTAATGAATTCATATTTGAAAAAATGTATTAACATCAAGTGTCATCCACTACAAGTTTTAAAAAAAATGTATTTGAAGTTGAGTGGATGAATAAAAAGTATTTTATGAACGATTGAAAATTTGAACAAGATATATATAGGGATAATGTGAGCTAATAGAAGGAATTGAAAAAAAAAAAACGAATCCATTGAATTAAAAAAGAACAGAGTATTTTTAATTAATGAACTATTTTACATTAAATATTAAATGGACTCACTTCTTCTAAAATTAGATAAATTATTCTAAAAAGTATTTTTCGGAAATACATAGTACATAGTACATAAAAGTACATAGTATTTTTCGGAAAAGATATGAAAAAGAATCACAAAGTATTCATTTCAAACTATTTTTAAATCAAAATTATTTATGCTTATAAAATAGGCAGCAGCAGAGTTGATGAGTTCAATTTTAGCACAAAAAACAATCCATTGAATTAAAAAAGAACTGAATATTTTAATTAATGAACTGTTTTTCATTAAATATTAAATGGGCTCACTTCTTTTAAAATTCGATAAATTATTCTAAAAAGTAGTAATTTTTCGGAAATACATAGTACATAAAAGTACATAGTATTTTTCGGAAAGGTATGAAAAAGGATCCCAAAGTATTCATTTCAAACTATTTTTAAATCGACATAATTTACGCTTATGAAATAAACAGCAGCAAAGTTCAATTTTAGCCAGAAAAAAAAAATCCTCTGAATTAAATAAGAACAGAGTATTTTTAATTAATGAACTGTTTTACATCAAATATTAAATGGGTTCACTTCGTTTAAAACTCGATAAATTATTCTAAAAAGTATTAAATTCAAAAACATTTTTTTATTGAAGAATAATTTGTAAGGATATATATAGTAAAATTAAAGTGCTTAAACATGTGCGTAATCAGGAACATGTTATTATATTCTAACTTTCACGCTTAGTTTTAAAAGTATTTAACAGTTTCATTTATTATAGAGTAATACAACATTCTATGACAATGTCACTATGAAAGAATGAAATTTTTGATCAGTCATTATAATGGTGCTAATTCCTCATATTAAATTTGCTATTTTGGTGTGCTTTGTTAAATAAATGTCTGTATGATTATGGATACGATTTGTAATTTAGTATATTTTTAGGATATTAGTATTTTACAGTAAATTTTTATTAAATATATAATAACACAACATTCTATTGTAATATAACTACGAGAGCATGGAATTACCATCAAACATAACAGTGAGTCTAATTTCTCATTAAATTTGCTAATTTGGTGTACTTTATTAAATAAGTGTATGTATAATTATGGATACGATTTGAAATTTAGTATATTATTATATTAAAATTTAGGATATTTAGTATTTTACAATAAATTTTTCATTTAATATATAATAATAATACAACATTGTACGGTAATATAATTACGATAGAATGGAATTTTTTTATCAGACATAACAGTGACGTTAATTCCTCATAATAAATTTGTAGTTTGGTGTACTTTGTTAAAAAAATGTGTTTCTAATAATGCATATGTTTTAATATTTAACATTAGTGTCACTATGCAATAATATATATAAAGAAATCTCTATTTATGGAAGAAATCACATAAGTTACGTGTTTTTTCTCATTGATAAATTTAGGCTTGCTATTGAAGGAATATATTTTTGGATTTGGTAGAAATGGTTTCCATTTTAGTTGAAAATTATTGGATTTGGTAGTAAATAAATTGGATTTGGTTGAAAATGATTTCCATTTAAGCTTAAAAATTATTTGATCGTGTTTTTCTAACATTTTAAAAGTTTTCATCCTGTTCTCTTTTTTATATGAAGTGAAGTGTTTTAATGGTTAATACATTCCAACAGTTTAGTTTTTAAGCAAAATATATTTTTTTCCTTTCCCTTAACATGAACCACTTACAGAAAATTAAGCTTTCATAATTAATGTAACACAAATATGTATAGTCATCAAAAATAGCAATAGATAAGAGAATATTTAAATTCAATATTATAACTTGTAGCTTTGGTTTTGAAGAATCACTAATTAAATTTTTTTCCTCTTAAAGTCACTTATAAAATATTTTATTTCATTCACTTGAAATATTGTTCAAATGATTTTACTAATTAAATGTAATACGTGGCAGAGTTTTTAAAAAGATAATTTTCTTTTATAAAAGAAATCTAAAATTTAGAAATAAATAATATTTATGACAAATTTAACAGTAGATATTTTTTCTCGAAAAACTCTATAAACTTATGCTACGTTACATTATTTTAATTTCTAGTGTATTATGTATTTGAACTACGTCCACATAAATAACTTTTAATTCTCTTTTTGTAAAAATAAATCTAAATGTTTAAACAAGTTTTATCATTAAAAATACTATTTTTATCATTAATTTTATTATTTTTTATCATTAATTATTAATTATTCACTATTTTTATCCTAAAATTTTTATCATTAAAAATGTATAGGGAACTTTGAAAATATAAAAAAATATATTTTAAATAAGCATGGAATAAAAATAAATAAAAAATTTTTTTTTTTTTAGTAATGTAGGTAAAATAATTATTTTTCAATTTCAACATATCAATAAGCAAAATATTGCTTATTCACTTGTATTTGAGTTGTAAAAGAAAATGACTTTTAATATTTTAATAGGGATAATAATGAAAAAAAAATTAGATAACTTATGGTTTGAATTTCTAAATTTCTGTTGACATTTTTAAATTTTTTAATAAATTTCCTGTTTCCATAGGGTAGGCCGGATTCAGCCTAGGGCCTCAAGATCAAGAGGCTACATTCAAATTGTTAGCAAAATTAGAATTACACTATTCTAAAAACAGTAAACACTAAAACACTGAATCGAAAATAAGAAGAAATTCTACACATATGACTAATAAACAAACATAAAAATGTATTGGTTAAGATCAACGCGTCTGGCTCATTGGGTCTGTTCGTTTTGTATATACTAGATTGGACCAAAGTATAGTTCATACGTTCAGTTATTTGATAAAAATATGTTAATTTTTATTGCAGATTTTATTTTCGTGCGCAAAAATTTTTATTATGGAATTTTGTTTCTTTGTAAATGTTGTGTGTTATGTTTGATTAGTTATTGTTACAAGTACTATATAGGGGTGCTGAGAATAAATGTCCAAATCAGTATTCTCGAATTTTTTTTTTTATTATCCTTGCCACATTTTTTATAAAGATTAGTACCCATCACAACATGTTTCATTTAACATATTGATATATATCATAGTAATGATGTATTTTATTATCTCTCACATAGTTTACAAACTTAAAAATGGGAGGTGAAAGGGCCTCAAAAATGGAATAGCCTAAGGCCTTTTTTCATCTAAATCTGTCCCTGCCCATAGTATAATTTCCCTGATTATTCTCATGTTGTTTATAAGAACTTTATAAGAGCGTCAAAACAAGAGTGCGAGAAATGGTATATTTTTAATCCTTTTTCCTGGAAAAGCAACGGAATTTTTTTCTTTCAACCAACCAACCATCAAAACTTATTTCAATCCAATCATATCGATCCCAGAATGCCAAGCGAATGTATCTTTTTTATTATTTATTATTTTTTATTTTTTTTTAAAGAATCCACCATTCGATGACAAACTCTGATGTAGAAAAATAATTTCGTCAATGATGAGTTTCTCCTAAATTTAAGAGAAAAAGTCAATTTAAAATTCTAGCAGAGCTATAAAATTAAATGTGACTTCGAATCCAATTGAATTTCACGAAATAAGCTGAGGAGACTTTTTTTTTTCTTCTATATACTTCTCTTCCTCGTAGATCAAGGAGAAAAAATACAGCAAAAAACCGAGAAAGAGAGAGAAAAAAAGTTCAGCTATTGGATGGAATTACGAACCTTCAAGAATTCCTCCTATCAAAAGCGCCTTTTACTAATATTGTTTTAGTTTTTAGCGTCCATCACATTCTATATGGTGCACACGTGCGATCATAAGAGACCCTCAAAGTAACAACTGCTGGGAGTTAAAAAAAATAAGAGAAAAAAATTTTAAACTAAAAAAAAAAAGAGAAAAAAACTCCACTTTCTCTGACGAATGCATTCCACCAAGCTTGATTGCAAAGGAGAGGAAGACAAATTTTAAACTTTTCAATCCGAGAAATTGCGTTTCCGTTAGTAAGAAGAAAGAAATAAACAAATAAATAGTGCTTTTAAAAGGGAAGAAAAAGGTAACGAACTAGAAGCCTTGGGGACTTTAAAGAACTGGAATTTACTTACCGGAGATCGCCTTCGTAACCGTGTATTGCTCCGCCGGATAAAGAGTCCGGACATTCTGTTGAAAATGGCGGTCCTCTTTTAACTTGGTATCACATTAAGGTTGAAAAGTTTCCTCAAGATTGTACCTTTAAAAGAGGTTGGGGTTTTAAAAATTTAATGTGTGGGAAAAAGAAAACATCTGTTACATGTTAAACTTTTCAATCAAGCGTATATTTGATTCTGTATTTATAAAAAGATGCATTGATATTAAAAAAAAAGTTAATTTAAAGTTTTGATACATAAATTTAATTGAAGTAACTTAATTGATTTGTCGACAGGAAATAACAAAACTCTGTTAATAAATATAAATATAATATAAATTAAACAAATATAGTTTTTTGGCAACTTTGTGATATTCTGTTATTAGATTATTCATATTGAAAAATTAAACTCTTATTATAATTATAAAGTAAAATTAATACAAACTTTATTAAAAATATGAAAAATAACATTGAAGGGACAGGGATTCACTGATTGGAATAAAAATAAATTAAACAGCAGTTTTAAAAGTTGTATAAACTCAATTCACACAAACATACACACACATGCATACTAGCATATATATATATATATATATATATATATATATATATATATATATATATATATATATATATATATATATATATATGCTATATAGTATGTAGTATATGCATATATATAAACATTATTCCGATAGTAAAGATTAAATAAACAAATAAAAAATCTGACATTACTATTTCATATCGGTAAATATTATAAACATCAATTAAAAAGTTATTACTTATTAATGACTGATAAAGACTAATTAATTAATAACTATTTAATCAATCCTTTAAATAAATAGTGTTATACGACATTTTATTTAATAAATGACAAATGTTAATTCACTTTATAACAAATTTTTAATTATTTTAACAATATTAAATGCTTTGATAAAAAAAAAGGCAAATTAAAAAGGTAATTTTTTTAAACAATAAACTGGTAATTTTTTTATATAATTCTAGTAGAGTAAAAAACTTTCAATAGTTTTATAAAACTATAAAACGATATTTTAAGTTTAATTTTTTTTTAATAAAAAATATTAAATATTATTAAATATTCATTTTAATTTAAAAATTAAATTTAAATAAATTATTTAAAATTAAAATTACAAAAATAAAAATTTAAATTTAAACAATTTAAAAAATACGAAAATCTCTAGTTACAAAATCCTACATTAAAAACAATTAAAAAATTTTTCAAAAGTTACAAGAATTGAAAATTTTAATATGCATAAAATATATAAAGTTATATACTTTTAAATGATAAAAATTCTATATTTTTACTGTACTTTTCATTTGCATACGTTTTCTGTTTTCATAAAGTTAAATATTAAAATTATTATGAAGGGAATATATTAGCTTTCAAATATGCAAAAGAGTTTTTTTCTTATTTGTGCTAGCTGTGTTTCTTATTTCTTATTTGTGCTGTTTTTTCCTTATTTCTGTGTTTCTATTAAGTCAACATAGTACAGATTTAGAGAATTATATTTTATGTAAAATTATATTTTACTGTTCGTATCAGATATTGTTAAAGTATATTTAAAAAATGTGAAGTAAAAAATGTGTCTCATCGCTATTTCGTTCTCAGGTGTTTTAATTTAATTTATTTTACAGAATAAATTCACATTTCAAGTTTTAACTATCATTTAGCATCTGAGTTGCTTTATTCGTATATGCGATTTAAATACTTTTAAATACTACCTTCGCATATGAAATATAATTTGGTATATTTCTTTCTTGGTGCAATTTTATGAAAGAATTTATTTTTTGAAAATTAAATTCGTATTATATTTCAAATAAATAGACAAAAATTTATTTTATTCTTATAAAACATAGTCAACATGATTCATAAAATTCGATGGAACATCCATATTATTTCAAAAAGAATAAACTGACCTTTTTTTGCTAAAAATAGTAATTCGGGCGATATAAATATCATATTCTTATATTCTCTCATTTATTAATATAAATACGAATACACTGTATGGATCTTTTAAACATGCTCCAGTGCACCACATGAATTTCATTGAAGAATATGAATTTGAATTAACAAGAAGGCATTGAAAATTTGAATAAAGAAAGGAAGAAAGGAATATATCAATTAAAAGCCGTTGATATTTTCATTAAAGAATGGAATATTTAAATTAATCTTCTACAGAAAATTCATTGAATAATAGAATATTTCAGTTAATTATAATCTCAACATGTTCCCTGCCTTTTAAATGTAAATTTATCTTAATAAATATACGTTATAAAAATTACATACACATAAAATCATCTTTTATGCATTGTAGAGTAAATGAACCAAATAATGGCAATCAACTTTTACTTAAACTCAAATTTACTAATGTATAAATTATCAATTTAATTACTATTACCTATCACTAAAACCATAAATTATTTGAAACTGCCTGAAATAAAATTGCATTCTGATGAAGTATAGAATTATGCACAAATTAAGGCATTTAAACACAAAATTTAAAAGATGAGAATTTTGTAAGCGAACCGATATTCTACCGAGATGAAAAATGGTAACAAAATTAAAAAACATAAACGAACTAAATCTTATTACAATAATCTGAATGAATTATGAATATTACCGTAAATGTTTCCTTTACAAGGAAACAGTAGTTAGTCTCAGACATGCACGTTAATTTTTCTAAAAGTTTTTCTACCAAAGTAAGCAACTATTAATTAACAAGTACATTACTTTCATATAAAATCTAATTATTTATATTAACTTTATGAAAACTGTGTATAGCAAAAAAAAGTAATATATCTACTTTAATTGAAATTGGTAAGATTTCTACTGATATAAATTGTCCAACGACTAAATATTATTTATTTTCATTGGCTACAGTAAAAGTAATTAAAAAATAAAGATTCATAATATTTGTAGTAAATTATTACCATATATTTACATAGAGCATCTATCAGTTAGAAAATGTTAATTAATTAAATAGTTTTTCCTAGGCCATAATTTGTTTTCAATATTTTTCACACTTTTACGATCATGAACGCAAAACAAATAATTTTTTTTCATCAGTTATTAACTTGAAAATTATTTTTAAGAGTTTTATAACTTATAGAAATTATCTTGAAAAGAAATTTTTGTATTTTTTCTCATTTATATAAAACATTGTTTTTTATATGTTTATTGAAAAATATTTTCATTAAATGATTACTATCATGTTTTGACGTGAAAGTGTGAAAAATGAGGAACAAAAAATGACGAAGGAAGAATTCATTAATGAAATCGTATTCGTTAATTGATGCACGCTCTTCGTAAATATATTAAAAATTTATAACAAATATTATAAATATTCAATTCTTAACTTTTTTTTACTATTATTAAACAATATTGAGTCACTAAGGCAAAGGATTCTGTATCAATAGAAATATCAATTTTCAATTATAGGAATATTACTTCGTTATAAAAAATTAATAATGGAGATCAATTAATTATTTGATAATAATTAAAGTTGATTAATAATTATTGATTAATAAAACTAATCAATAATTTTATCAACAACTGCTGCAAGTATTATCTTTTCATCAGTTTTTTCTGATGATTTATTATTAATGCAAATGTGTATATTAATAATTGCTTAATCTGCTGATATACGAACTTAAAATAAACTTTATACTTTATTTGTAAGTCCTCTGATTTACAGTGACGAAAATTCATTTGATCCTTACTTTTACAGAATTTATGTCGTTAAAAGTCCTTCAATTGTGTAAGTAATTTTATTTTTTTGCAGGATATCTTTTCGCTAATGCATGTAAGAAATAAATTTTTATAGTATTATATCTGCAGCAAAATTTTGACACTAACTGAAAAACTGAATGACTGAAACCGATTGATTTTTGTTTCTCACACAATGATGATGTTTTATGTTGAATAGATTTCTAATAAAGTAATTTTAATAATTAAAAATTCATATTGTGTCATAAATCATTCTGATTCTAAAAAAGGAAATTAAAAAAATCAATACATTCCTCTTCTCGTATAAATGCCGCGTTTTAAAATTACATGCCGGTTGCAGTTGTCACGAAGTGATATCACAAAGTGGTTCATTTTATTGCTTCTTTCCCTATGCTCTGGGCACTTTGTTTCTTCTACTTTCATCGTCTTCTTTTTTTTTATATAAGAATCTTCTTGCCTTCTTTTTTTTTTTTTTTCTCTCTGTAGTTGGACGAGGATCGCAATTTCTCGGCGATGACTGGCGGTTGAAACAAACAATGAAGGAGATAACTAGATGTAATTCTGAAAGCAATTTTCCTGAATCGCCCTTGTCTTCAATTTCTGGGAGGTTGATGTGTTGCGTTAAGTCAACAGCGAAAGGGGGACTGTCTGCAGACTACGGATTGCAACCACGCTATCTCAATCCTTGCGTAGCGAAACTTCATCAACTCTTTTAAATATATATTCAATTAATATTTTTGTTAGATAATACATATATGCTTTAAGACAGCGTGTTGGAAAGATACATTAACATCTTTACCAAATTTAAAGTGTTTCATTCATTTCATCCATAATATTATTATGTAGGAAAATTGAATATGTCTTAACTATAAGAAATGCATATAACGGCAATGATTACATTTGCTTAAGTCGGAACTACTTAATAATGAGTAACTTCAAACTAAAATGGCTAAACAAACTCGTAGCATAGTGGTAACATGCACAACTAGCGTTCAGGAGAACTCAAATTGGTATCCTAAGAATGACTGTGGAATCTGAAATACAGGAAACCAGTGAAGATAATATTTTCAGATTAGAACAACCGCTGCATGTATTATCTGTCCATCGGCATTTCAGAAGATTTATAAGATTCCCAAGCAGATTCAGGTTGGAAATGTTGCTGAAAATAGTTTTTTGTGGTGAATGGGGGCATCCAGAGATAATGATTTCAGAAATCAGGAGACTCGATGAGGTAGTGAAAACGTGTGTGTAAAGTATTTCACATCGATAGCCAGGCTTCTAAGTACGAGTTCTTCGGGTTTTTCTCATACAATATCCAGCTTACACGCGGATTCTTCTGAAATCAACCTGGAAAGCAATATCTCATCGTCCATCGGTGGACTGTCATAAGTGGTATTCATAAGTGGATCACGAGGGTAAGCAAAATTAACAAACACGGGACCCGGGTTTGAAATCAATAAGAGAAACCGAACTATAAGTGTCAGTGCTTTTGCTGTTTATGGCAATATAAATTGTAATCTGGTAAGTCCTTCCATTGGGTTAGTGGAGGCAGATGCGTACCTCTCAGACGTCGTTCCTGAAAGTACCTGTTTAAAATTGTGATTAAATATACCTCAGTACCTGTTTAAAATTGTTCAATAGAATAGCCACTCCCCTACTTTCTGCGCATTATGAGTAAACATGGATTATATTGAAAATTAGCTGTTCTAGTAGCTAATGATTTATATCAGAACGCCGAGCATTTAAAAATAGAAATAACTAATTTTGCTTATATAGCTTAGACCTGCAACATTTCAAGAAATTGGAGAACAAAAGGACATTTTGGGAAGAAATGGCGTGGATAATTTCAAACAGATAACTGAGTGTTAGTTGTTTAATAAAATACAAAAAGTATAAATTTGATATCATTATTTGAATGTAGACATTTTAAGAATCTAGAAATTTATGTAAAATGGTAATTTCATTCAATTGCTCCTAAGAGTTAGAAACTGTTGTTATTATAGAGATAAATTTTGTAAACATTATGTTACTATACAAAAAAAAAAAGCATTGTTTGTGTAAATTAAAGTAAAAAATACATTAGAGCAGAAATTATTGAAAAATATGAGACTATCAAATAATTTATTGTGTGAGAACTTTTTATTGACTGATCTAATACATTTTTATTTGATGACCATAACTTAAGATTAATTAACTCTTAAAAAAACTAACTAAAAAATTGAGAATTAAACAAATTTTATTTGCTCAGAGAATAAACTAGAAACTAAACTGAACTAGGTAGAAAACAAAAAACTCATCTGAATTACATAAATTAGAATTAATTTATACACAATTTTTTTCTAAGAAAACATTTATATCTTTTTTTTCCCTTTATCTTTATTTTATACGTCATTTCAAACATGTTTTGCAAATTAATGTTTTTACATTAATTAAATTAAAAATATAATCAGGGCTTTATAATTAGTTACAGGCTTCTAAAACGCAATTCCACTCATAAAAAATTGATGGCTCAAAATCAAAAAAAAAAAAAAAAAAAAAAAAAAATACAAAGCAAATTTATATCAAATAAGAAGTAAATGTAAGTAGTATGAATAATACATAACACACATTACGAATAGTCATGTGGGGGGGGATAAACTTATTTTATTCCTCTCTTTGATATAACATTCACTTCAAAGAACAAAAAAGTATCTTTCAAGAGAGTGAAAAGGTTAATATTCTCAAGACTCGATTTTAGTATGATTCTGAACACTTACAGTTGTCGCATAAATCACTTTCTTAATTACAAAAACGCAAGGTCCCAGACCTTTAACCCCTGTGGCACACATACATAAAAGACTGAAATTTAGCATCAATAACCAGTTAAATTGCTAATGTTGTCACCTAGATCCGTTTCAAGAGAGTTTTAACACCTTATAAAGCTCTGATTTACTATCAAGCCAGAGGGTATTTGAATTCTGTCGATTTAAAATCCTTTTATGTGATTTTGCAATTTATTGTATAGGAATTTACGAATAGCGTTTTATAGTTCGAGATCAACCGTTTTTAATTTTATATTTATATATCTTAAAAGTAACAAGTTTAACGACTGAAAAAATACAAACTTCAATTTTAGTGGCTTTGAAAGTAACAGCAATTCTATTAGTTTAGCATTTTGTAATAATTTAAAAAAAAAATTAACTTTAAGAATCTTAATGCTGATTCCATTTAGTAAAAAAAATAAATAAATAAATAAAAAAGGACTAAATTCAATTTTAGTAAACAGCAATTCTATTAGTTTAGCATTTTGTAATAATTTAAAATAAAATTAACTTTAAGAATCTAATGCTGATTCCATTTAGTAAAAAAAAAAATAAATAAAAATAAAAAAGGACTATGCGAAAAATGTGATTATTTTATGATTTTAAATTTTATTTCACCTCAACTTGCCTAACGTTATAGTCATAAATTAAATTATACATTATTTAATATTTTTTTTACTTTTATGAACTTAATGATTGTAGATATAAATATTAAGTGAGAAACTTAAAAGTTCGTCTCTCTATCTTTTACACAATAAAGTAATTTGGAAATATAAAATAAGCTCATTATTTTAAGTTTATCATTTATGAAAATCATCCTAGATATGAAAAAAAAATTTTTTAAATAAATTGTATATATATTATAGTAAATTTAGAATGAAAGAAATGGCACATTAATCATTGCATATTTTTGAAAAAATGGTATGAATGTCTTACAGAACATTTTCGAATCTTGTATAATATAGTATTTATATCTTAAAAAATTGTTTTTTAATTATTTTTCAATTTTTAGTTTTCTGAAAAATTTCCAAAACAATTTATTTCAATTTTCATATTAACCATGTATTATATTGTTGATACAGGGTATTTAGAGATGGAGTATGAAAAAATAATCAAAAATTATTTTTAAAAATACAAATCAATAAAATAATGTAAAAAGGAAAGAAAAAATAATAATTAACATAAGAGACAACTTTAAGACAAAAAAAAAATAGTTAAAAAATAATAAAACCGTTAATCTAAAGAAAGAAAAATGCACTACTATGTCAGGATATATAAAGAATAATTTTATGTTGAGAAATATATTTGAAGTCGAATTTATAAATCTTGGTTATTGACTTTAATATCTTCCTATATTTTTAAAACTTTTTTCTGTGAGTTTATAACATTTGTTATGTATACATAAATGATAAACAAAATTTGTCACTAAATATTATTTTTTATGTAAATATTTTACTTTGTTGCCTAATGCAAATAGAAAATGAATAGAACAGTCAATTAAGCTAAATATTTTATTAGTTTCATATTTTTAAAAGCTAACAAGCTTTTTTTTATAATGTTTATCGATTTGAAAATGTAAATTAGAAAATTAAAAATTGTAATGAGAGGGAGAAAAAGGAATATCTATGTAAAACAAACAATAAATTTTGGTTTTTGCTAACTGTTGTAAAAGTTTTTTTTATTTATTTATGAAGAGTAGAAAACGAAACTTTATAAATAATTTTGAATAATAATATAACTTAAAGTATTCTCAATTTAAAATTTTAAATGTTTACTACTAGCACTATATTTTTCAAATATATACTAAATTTTCATTTTTATGAAGAGCAAAAATATTTTACATTAATGCTTAAGTAATAAGTAGTAAGATAATTAGTAATTGGGAATAAATTAATGAATATTAATAAATAATTCATTGCTTATAAATTAATATAAGTAAATAAATTAATAATTGTACTAGGCAACAAAATTAGTTGCTTTAAAATGATAAATGAGATTAATTAATTACCTTAAAATATATTATAGTAAGAAAAAAAAAACTATTTAATTTTAGAAACCCAGACATTTAACTAATCGTCTCAGTCACAAAAGTTTCAATTAATATTTTTCATATTATCACGTATAAAGCTGTTCTATTCGATTGCAATTTTATTTTAATTTATTTCATTAATTTCAAATACTGAAGTGATATTATGATATAAGTAAAATGTTTTGTAAAAGCTTTTAAAACTTTTTGTATTTTTTGTGTATTTGAACAAATTGTTATTTTTCAATTGTAGTTTGAACTTGAGCTATCGTTAAAACACAAATTTTATCGCAATAAAATGAAAATCGTTTTTGTATTTTTAAAATGATTTTTTGAAAGTCATGGATTATTATGAACAACTAAATTTCTTCAAACTTATATGAATCTTTTTAAATGTTTTTATTTTATATCCCAGAATGCTTTGTAATTTTTTAATGCTTGGACTTAGAACCAATATTGTTATGTTTTAGAATATTTTATTTGCTTATTTGCTTTTTATTTACTTATTATTAAATGAAAATAAATAAAGCACAATTAAATGTTATAGAAAGCTCACAGCTTATCACATAATTTACTTTCATACATAAGAATTATTTTTAATTCATATTATCATATTATTTCATTCATTTAATTATATTAAGTAATACTATTTTCAGCAAAATTGCTATTAAATATGTAGATCTAATTTATCAGTTCTTTTTTTCTGTTATTTGCTTATTTTTATAAAAATCCCATTTGTTAATCCTTTCATCTACTGCTTATATTTGTTTTGCTCTGAGATTTATATTTAATGCAATTTGTTGTATAAAACTTACAAGTATATACGATAACGTTAGAAATAGGCGTAAAAAAATTTAAGAGTCATCATTTTTAAATTGGGAGAGATAGACATAACAAAACTCAAGGTTACAAATGCATTAAAGTCAAAATGTAATCCTCATTGTAATAAATCAATATTTATACTAACTTAATTTGTAATTCATAACTTTTCTCAACAAAATTCAACACATATTGAATTAGATTTTTATAATTGCCTGAAACGATTTCCTCATGTATCAGTGCTGTATTAAATCAGTATTTGTAATATATCTATTAATATTTAAAACAAAATCAGCTAATTTAAATCCAAAACGGCTCGCCTAATACTAAAAATTAAGGAAAACAGACTAACTGAAAAAAAAAATAATGCCAGCATGTTTTAATAATGTTTTTTTTTAAATATTTTTAATAATGGTTTTTTTTTTTTTTTTAAGATTTAGATTCTAAACTTTTCTCAAAGTTATCAACTTTCTTGCTATATGCAGAATTATATAAAATTAATAATTGGCGCTTTATGTTGAATTATTATTGGTTACAATGAGGTTTGATAGGAACTTTTACAAAATTGTTTTCATTTAAGAGTGAAATATTATTACAGAAATCTTGCCATCAATCTTTAGTTAGAACAACAACATTTTCAATACCACCAAACATTAAAATACTTATAATTTTGTTCAGTTATATTAAGACAAATTCTAAAAATTTGAATCTTAGAAGCAATTGCAAATTTAAGAAAAGGGGAAAAAAAAAAATGAACGAAAGGATAACGAAAAAAAAGTTCACGATTCACATCCAACTTGCAAGTACTATAAGCAATTTCAGTTAAATTGCCTTTTTTTTTTAATTCAATGCAAATTACAATATTTTTTCTGTTACTTAATATATTTTTTGATTATTCCATACTTATATTTAATTAATAAAACATAATATTATAATTAGCACTTTGATCCACATAGTGGTACACTTACATTGACGAATCTACATAGATACATTGAGGAATCTACATACATACATTAACGAATACATCTACATGCATTGACGAATTGCAAATTTTAACAGTGACTCGCAATCCATTCTTTTATTTCTAGAATAATCTTTAAAACCGTTTGATCCTACAAGAAACCGGCACCGCTTTTTTCTACCCGCTCCCCAACGTAACCTTTTAAGAAAAGCCGTGCCTCTTCTACTTAGTAATGAGTCCGCGTACGTGTTGGTTATAGCAATGACACCACGTATAGATCCCTCTCCCGCCACACAGCGTTAACAGGGAGGTTGCGTCAATTCTTGCCACCCCCACCCTCATAATTTTAGCGCCTTACGCCACCCCCACCCCGTCACCAAACGATTTTGAGTGCTTCCCCCCCTTTTAAGTATTTTTTGATGGCATGCTCTCACTGAGACATAACATCCCAGCTTGAAAGGGCTGCCCAAATGGGTTTGGAGGGAATTTTAGAGATTTTTTATTTTATTTTTATTTTACTCCTGAAATCTTGTGTTTTTCAATGGCCAGAGTCATGATTTCGCCTCTTGTTCTTGGTTTTTGTGTTTAATGTGATTATTTCGTTGCTTTTACAAGCTAGCTTCTTGTAGTTGAGTTGTTTCTTTGGATTATTCTTTTGAATCTCGAGTTGATTGAATTAAATTGTAAAATCTAGGCAATTTAATTTTTGATTTTTGTTCCTAATATACAGCTATGTTTAATTTAATCAATATAAATAATTATAATTAATATGTATAGCAAAGCTGGCTTCTTGTAAGAGTTTGTTTCTTTGTACGTTGTTTTCAATTCCAAGTTGATTCAATTAAACAAAATCAAGGCATTTTGATTTTGATTTTGTTCCTAATATGCAGCTATGCTTAACTTTATCAATGTAAATAATTATAATTATGTATATTTTTTTCATACTACCATATTCTCTAGTATATTTTTTATTTTTAATCAGTCAGTTTTTGCTTTAAATATTTTTATACAATTTTTCTACAGATTGTATGAGGTCAGCAAAAGAATGAGTAATCGCAATCTAATTTAGCTATGGTAATTATATAACCTCTTTTATTACTTTTATTTTACTGAAAACAAAATTTAGATTGAAAATTAAGTTGTTTCTAAACTTTATTTTTGTTATATAAATTTTAATCAATTACTAAATATTATAAGATAGTTATTAAATAACTATTTCTTTATTTTCAAAGAAAATTTCGTCGTGTTTATCTTTATTAAATATATACGAGGGATTAAACAATTAATAAACTTTATAAATGTTTTATTTAAAATTGTTTTATTTATTAACTTAAAAAAATGATTGAATTTTCATCTTATTTTTCTGATCTATTAATTAAAAATTTTCAACTAATTATTTAAACCTGTTATTGTAGCTAGTTTGTGATTTGTATTGTAAGGATTTAAATTTTTAATTTCATAAAAATTTTATTTCTAATTTAATTTTTATTTGCCAATGAACTGAATTAATAAAAAAATTTTTAAATACTTTATGTAAAATGAAAATGATATATTTTTGCACTAAAATATTTTAACAAATTTGTAGGAGCATGTAACCCATGACAAAACACAAAAATCTGAACTTAAATGTTAATATATATATATATATAATGCTAATATTTAAAATGTTTAATATTATTAATCATTCTGCCTTCATTGCTAAATATACTATACTAATTAATCTCTATGCTTACATTATTAATTGAGATATTGAATATTGAAATTTTATTGAGATATTGAAATTTTTATATATAAAGTTTTATAATTTGTAGATGAAATATATTTATTATATTTTTTTTTCTACCTAACATGATAAAATTATGTTTATTATATTTTGTGTTTAAAATAAAATTGCAAAAGTTGATAAATGATAATTAAATATATATATATATAATACTATATAAATTTTTAGTGTTTATCCATCCTTCTGATTGTTTGTCCTTTTTATTACTCTTCAAGGATTTAATTTATTAGAATGAAATTTTTTTATCCATGCTTAATATACAGTCGCTTAAAATATAGGCTAATTTTTACATTAATTATCTATTTCAATATGTATAGATTAAAAAAATTTTGTGAAAATATAAATTAAAATGCGAATAAAAAGGCATTATGAATTGTTATTATTATAATTATTACTATTATTACTATTATTTGTAACGTGTGTTGTTCGTTTCATTTATCAATTGTTTTAATCAATCGACTCAACCATGTCTTTTTACTTTTTATGAAAGTATAAAAATTATGGTTTCATCTAATATGGTTATAATAATAATAATAAGAAGAAGAATAAAGACAGCGCGAAAGAGTTTTAGATCATCATCAAAAAATTTTTATTGTTAATTAATTCATTTTTTATTATCTCAGACGAACGTTTAAAAATGTGTATTTATTAAGGTGACTGTACTTATTATTTTTTATTTATCATGTTCATAAAATATAATAATCAAATCTGAAATGTTTTTATTTGCTTAATTTTAAAAGCACCAGTGTAAAGTAGCAATTCATCGATATAGTTATTATCATTGACGAATGATTGGGAATTCATTTAGGTTTACAATTATTATTAAAGCATACAAAATTAAAGTAATTATTATTAAGTCTACTTGGTTTTAATGTACTGACTGCAACATGATTTACTAGAGGAAATTGTACCTGGGCTGATTCTTCACTGATTTACAAAAAATAAATGAGGTTTGACGATGGAAAAGAAATTTTTTTTAGCTATATATGAATCGTAGACTAATAAAATATGTATGGAAAGAATGTCTTTTCTTATCAAAAGCATATCATTCTTAGACAATCAGAATCTGACTTAAAACTGCAGCAGTGATTGAGTTGACATACAGAGAAACAAAATCTTCGTTGGCAGACAAATATTCTCTCTCTCTATATATATATGCATGTATATAACAACAAGTAATACCATATATATGTATATAAAAATATTTAATAACAAGCAATGCCATACATGATATATTTGCGTAATATCATATATGGTGTTACTTGTCATTAAATTAGAATCTTTTCAGTTTACTTTTCTGAAATCCTTACATGCAAAAACAATCCAAATATTATCTGATTAATGGTTAATATTTTATTATTTAATATATACTAAATAATGTTTATAAAAGAATATTAATTTATCATGCTATTTCTAATGGTTTTATTTTTGCACAAAGTTTTTAATCTATCTTTTAAAGCAATACTGAACAAGCGCGCTGCAAAACTTAATAACAAAAGGAAAAATCTCAATAAAAATGCAAAACTCAATTTTGACTGCAACCTCTGATATTACAACAATCAATTCCAAAACACCGAAGAAAAGAAAAAAATTGGGCTACATCTTTTATAAAAGATAAAATTCCAATTCGAGATTGTTACATACTAAAAGAAGGCACACGCACGTCCTTCCTTCCCCCTACTACCACTTCTTTGTTCTAATCTTAATATATATTTTTACATAAATAACACAAAAGAGACGAGAGAAATGTCTTATCTGTTCCGGAATCGGGGAAAAAAAAATAATTCAAGATGCCATTGCAAAGAATAATAGACAAAAAATCTTTTCCATCGTACCATTCGGAATTAATTTCATTCTTCCTCGATACATGTAGCATGTCCTCCAGATGCATCGGCTGCTTCAATATTCAACGTCAAGTGAGGGAGGGAGGTGCAATAAAAAGCAAATAAAAGTAACAAAAAAAAAAAAAAAAAGAAATAAAGAAAAGGGGAGCAAGTACAAAGATATTAAAAATCATGTCGCGTCGCTGGAGTGGGTTGTCTTTCTCCTGCTTGACGGAGGAGTGTTTCTTAAGAACTAAGGTCCCGAGGCGGATTCTAACCAATATTCAAGAAAACTGCAGAAAAAAGATAGAAGGGGTGCAAGAAAATAGAAGACGAAAAAAAAAAAAAAAAAAAAAAATGGGGGAGTACACGTCAATGCCATGTGTAGATCATATTTCCGCTTTGGAGGCTTAGTTTATTACATAGAAGGGCTGTCTTTTTCCTCTTGGCAGCTGAGATTTCAAATCAAATCAACATTACTCGGGCCAGGCCCTTCTATTCTGCAACCCTCCTTCTTTGGCACTTTTGCCTGGTTGTGCATTTGATTTTATTCAGCATCGATAAAAAAAAGGCACAAAAAAAAAAAAAAAGATTTTCTTTTTCTTCACCCCCATGTTATTCCAGGATATCTTCCTATAGAACTATCGAATCCTTCTTGTAGGAATTTATTCCGAACCTACATGTAATCCTCTCTCTCTTCTACACCCTCCCCCCCCAAATTTATTTTCTTCCTTCGATTGTAACACATCTTTTTCCGGGTTCAATTTAATCCCAGGTGGTCAAATTGACAATTTTAAAGTTAGAATGCAGACGGTTGTATGCATATTGGAATCTCCTTCCTCCTCGCCCGTAGACCGGCTTGGTACAGTTAAGGAAATTGAGAACTGTACTGCACCCAGTTTCTTCAGAAATTCAATTTCAGTGATGCGAGAGTTTTATTAAAAGCTTCTTACAACAGATTTCTTATCGGAGAGAGTTTAATATATTCTCAGAATAGTATCGCAGATATCTTTTAGAATATCACCAGAGAAAAGTAACTTCTTTTTTGTTGCTTTTGCATATGCAACAACTGTTCTCAAATCCAAGTTGTTAAAATTGTATAAATTACTTGAAACATCTTGACAGGTATTTAATAAACACGTGGTAAATATTTTGGTTGTATTTTAGAACAGTTATTTTGAAACATTTTTAATCAAATAATTTTATTTCCTTTTGATGATTTTAGTTCAACAGTATCTCGAGTAATTAAATAGCATAAACTGAATTTTTTTATCTTGGGATAAAAAATATAATTTGGATAAAAATAGATATATTTTTAATTCCCTTTTTTCGTATATTTATGACATTGTTGTACTAATACTTCTACTTTCTTTAAATGTCTTTCAAAAGATATTCAAAGCTTTAATATCTAAAATAATCAAACAAATTTTTGAAAATTTATATTTTTATATTAATTGAAAACTTATTTATTTTAATTTCTTTCACTTAATGAATAATATTTTTAGTTTCATTGGAGTTTGAAAAAAAAAACCAATAATTCTTGAATAAGCTTAAATACGGAAATTTATTAAAATATTAAGATGTTATAAGAATGTAAGTTAAAATTTTTATTCATTTAAATGAATTTATGTTTTTATAAATATTTTTTTTTTCTATTTGTTAGCTTAATTTTTTTTTTGCCCTGTATCCAATTTACCTATGCCAGGGGAAAAAAATAAAGCAATCGTCAAATCTATGTCAGTAATTTTGAAAATTAAAAAGCGTTTTTAACCATTTATTACTCTAAAATAAATATAATTTAGCAATTGGCAAGACAAAGAAAAGAGTTTATTGAGAATTTCTAATTTTTATTCAATTCTACTGATTTGCAATTAGGAGAGAAAGGTAGCTTAGATTTGGCATTTTTTGGTTTTCTCTTAGGTAGTAAAATTAAATTTTTACTAAGATAAAAATAAGAAACATTTTTTTTATTTTCTTGTATATGGAAATATAATTTAAAGTTTTAATAAATATACCAGTAATATTATATATTTTTTTTTTTTTCATTCTTAATCTTTTGAAGCTATAGTGAGTGGGACATTTCATACACATGTGAAATAATTTCAAAAAATATGTTGTCTGTAATATAATGTCCATATGCTGTCTTAGACAATAAATATTATATAAGGCAAATCTATATTTATATCTATCTACCTATCTATACAGTTGAACCTCTGCAAGTCGAACTTCAAGGGAGACGCCAAATAATTCGAGTTATAGAGTTTTCGACTTATGGTGGATTTCGACTTACGCGGATTTTTGTAAGGAAATATTCGACTTGTAGAGGTTTAGATTCTTTCTAACTTATTTTGAGTTAGAGAGGTAAAATTAAAAAAAATTCAAGTTACAGAGGTAATAAACATGATTATTTGCAACTTAAGAATTATATTATGTATTACAATAAAAAATCAAAATTATTCCAAAACAACCTTAAAATTAAAAAATATTATGCATTAAAAAGTTAGTTATTATTATTTATTTGTTTATTTATTTTTGCTTTAGATAATTCGAACGTTCTCTATCTATAGCATTATCTAAGCTATAAAGAGCAGAAAATTATTATACTTCCGAGTTGCTATTTCATAGAATTGGTTATTCTATTTATCATATACTCATACATTGTTTTCTAGGAAACAATGACGTGCATTGTCGGTAAATCCGTGAAGTCGGTAACTTATTTTTCTTCGAGCTGTAGAGGTAATTATTTTCAAATGATCGAGTTGTGAAGGTTGTAAAAATCAAAACATCGCTAATGTTCGAGATGCAGAGGTCCAATTTTTTTCGAGTTATGGAGGGAAAAATATATACCAAAATGGCTTGTGCGGATTGACTAATTATTTCGACATATAGAGGTTGAAATTTCGAGTTATGGAGGTTTTGGGGCTTGAAGGGAAGGGAACAAAAAAATTTTCGAGTTGTGGAGGTTTTCGACTTATCGAAGTTTGACTTAAAGAGGTTCTACTGTATATATATATATATTATTTATTTTTATAAATTGAAAACAAAACAAAAACCATTGATTTTTATATTCCTTTCTTCTTTCACACTGCTTTAAAAAAAAGCGTGGTTCTGCCTCGATAAACACAAGTTAATGCAAGACTTCATATTCTAATGCCAGTGTTGAACCCAATTTTCTTCTTAATCCAGTTAAAGTATCGATTCCTTAACCACGCATGTGCGGAATTCCCAAAAGACCCACACAAAAAAATAAGTCTTAAGACCTTTAACTTATAGGTGTTCGATAAAAAGTAAGGGTCTCACACCTTCTGCACAATCAAGTCTGGGGCCTAAGAAAGAAATTGCTCACACACACACACACAAAAAAAAAAAAAGCAAGAGAAAGAAATAAAAAAAGGAAGGAAATCTCAAATCGAAGATTGCCATAAGATGCCCTTCTGAACACCTACCATCTTTTGATCCCCCCTTACTTCATCAGAGGAATTTTTAAGCCTTGCAGCTGCATGAGGCCAATTGCAGAGGCATTGCTTTACTCCAAAGCAGCTAAAAATTGACATTTCGAAGGCCCTTATTTGCTATTCTGGTTTGTTGAAGTCTGAATTTGAAGGGAAAAAAAGAGTCCGCTTTTTGGGGATATAAAATCGATGTTCTGTGGTGACTACACCACGCGCCTGCATTTTAAAAGGAACAAACTTTCTTCATAACGAAGCAAGGGTCAGTAGGAACTATTGGAAGGCTTTTTATTTCTGACAAGAATTTTTGCTTCTTTTTAGTTTTTTGTGAGTGGTATAAAGGAGATTTTCTTTTGTACTTTTGGAAAGTTTTACCCCCTTTTCAAGAAAACTGTTCCAAAAAGTTTCGGAAGAAATTTCATATTGCATTTTCTCTTGATTTCCTATTTTTGTGAAAAACATCAGAAACGATTGCCCCTTTGAAAATATCGGATCACTCAGACAAGCTTTCAGAGATGTCGAATGAGCAAGTTGGATGCATTCAAGTATATATAAATGTATTATTATACAGATTACCATTCAAACTCACCATTTATTGAACAAAATTTTCGAAATTAATTGCTTAGACATTATGCTATTGCATTAATTGCTTAGACATTATGCTATTGCATTAATTGCTTAGACATTATGCTATTGCATTAATTGCTTAGACATTATGCTATTGCATTAATTGCTCAGACAAGCTTTCTGAGATGTCAAATGAGCAAGTTGGATGCATTCAAGTTCAATAAATGTATTATTATACAGATTACCATTCAAATTCATCATTTATGGAACAAAATTTTCGAAATTAATTGCTTAGACATTATGCTATTGCATTAATTGCTCAGACAAGCTTTCAGAGATGTCGAATGAGCAAGTTGGATTCCTTTAAGTTTAATAAATGTATTATTAGACACATCACCATTAAAACTCATCTTTTATTGAAAACAAATTTCCGCAATTAATTAATAATTCGATATGTCAAATTAAGAGTTATTAAACTTCTTCAACCATCGATTTCTTGCTGCTATTTAATCTACTTTCTTTACTTTACTATTACCTATTTATTAGCAAAAAAAAAAAAAACAGTTCATGTAAATTCTAATTTTTATTTTACATCTAGCAGATATGACCCAACATTCCTCAGCTGCATAAAATAAAGCATTTTTAGTTTGGTTGATTTTATTTAGAAAATATCCACGAAAAAAGCAAATTATCATTTGACAATCAAACAAAACAAATAAAGTAAAACAAAAATTATTCTCAATAACTATTTATAATTAAAAATAATTATGAAGATAAATGATAAGTAAGCCTATATAATAGAATATTAGAGCCTATATAAGAACACAATCATATAAATTTCATATAAATTCTAATTCTTATTTTATATTTAGCAGATATGGCCCGACTTTCCTTAGCTGCATAAAATAAAACTTGTTTAGTTTTGATTAATTTTTATTAAAAAAATATCCATGAAAAAAAGCAAATTATCACTTGACAATCAAAAGAAATTATTAATTATTTATAATAAAAAAAAATTATGAAAAATGAAAGATAAATAAACTTATTTAATAGAGCATTAGAAACATACAAAAATGTTTTAATAGAGAACATAATTATGCAAATTTCAAATATTTATCATTTTAATTTTTAAATAAATTTTCTAAAACCGAATAAACAGAAGCGAAGACATCAATCATGCTATCAGATAGCCCCATGCGTAAGATAAAATTTTGTTTAATTAAAAAATAAATAGTGACAATTTTCTAGAATTAAAGCTGCATACCAGTTAATAAAAAAAAAAATACTGAATTCAGTGAAAAAAATTAGAAGGCTAAGTATTATAGTTATAAGTTATGTTGTAACGCATATATGCAGCAATTTATATATGCAGGGTGATTCAACGATCCTGGGACGAACTTTGAGAGATGGTGCAGATTACTAAAAACTTACATGCATTGTATAAAAGAGGTATGGTAGAAATCTAGGCTTTGAAGCACGAACATTAAAAGAAAAACATTATTTATTTACAGCATTATTGGAAAGTGCTTCTTGATTCAATGTTTACACTAAATGCTCAATGTTGCGACCACCCACAGTAATACAAGATGGTGGTGTCAAAGGAGTCATTGACGAATAATTCCAAAGATGACAGGCCGTTTGCAGCAGCAGTGAATAGTCGAGCAAGGGGATCCTCAATTGAGTCAACTGGAATATCGTAAATGAAAACATAGTTGCCAGTCAGAGGACTTGATACTCGTCACATGATGAGTATGGATTAAATTGGTTGGATTGGCAATTAGATTAACAATTAGAATCAACGGAATTAGAAATAAAATGGATACTTTATTTGGATAAATAATACTTTATTTGGAATTTTGGTTAATTAAGCAATAAAATTTCCTAAATTAGATGAATTACTGATAAATAAAAGAAAACTTCTGTACGGGCATAAATTTTTATTCTACTATCATACGAAGAGTTAGAATAATAATAGTCACTCAATGTTAAATAAAATTCCTGTTCTACCAACATCATTGCCATCAAACGATCAAAGTTCTTTCAATCTAAATTTAGAAAGTTAGAAAATATCCTAAATTTATTTCGCACTTTGCAAATTATTTAAATCACCGCAATTTACAAAAGCCGCTAACGACATTTCAAAATTTAAGCTCAGCAACATCAACTCTAATGGAATTTAAAAAACACTCAAACAGTCTCTTGATGATCCCAGAAGATCATCAACTCTTTTTCCGGAAATTTTCCCAGGAAAAGAAGGGTTGAGTCCTAATTATGCAAAATAATTTCCTTCTCACCTAGTGGCAGCAGTGAGGGCGCATGTCACGCATGCGCTTGGAGAGAGGTAACGACTCAACACAATCTGCAAGAAAACATTTCTCCGTTAAAAGAAGACGAAAACGTAGAGCGAAGAAGATGAAGAAAAAAAAAAAAAAAAAGTAAATCCTGCATCCAGCGTAATTCTTGGCGAAACTGGTTTATTCATAATACTCGTCAAAGAAGAAGGGGAAAAAATAAATAAAATAGGGGAAAAAAATGGAAGGATGGGAAAAAAAAAAAGCAAATGAAAAAAATTCCACCTCTAGGGAAACAGATTAAAGTAAGAATAAATATCTTCTAGACCGACCGTTGCTTTTTAACAGGAGAGCGCCAGGAAGTAGTACCAGGCCTAGGCATGTAGGGGACCGGAGAAAATTGCGTTTTTCTGGATTGTAAATAGAATGGAAAAGGAGCTGTCAATCTTAAGCTAGCGCACTGCCTAACCCCCTCCATACACCTACAAATCTACGGCCGTTTTTGCATGGTTTCATCCCCCTCTTGATAGAGATTGTTATCCTGTAAGAAGAAGAAATGAAATTCGAAATGAGAAACTTGCGCGTAACAAGGAAATTTATTTTACCACCGGTTTCTGAAGGATTTAAGCCTGTCTTTTTCCTTTTTTTTTTCTTTTTAGTTATTTATTTAAGTGTTTTTTTTTTCTTCCTCGTCGTTTCTTAAAGAGTTTGTAAGAAGATGTGTATGGTTTAGAGGCAAGCGCACAGGAAGGGTAAGGAATTTACCAGGGATTACGTTCGGAAATTCGATCAGGAATGAGAATAGTCAGTTTTGCGTTTCCTGATTTTTGCTTCCCTATTTCGTGGTTTTTTTTTTTTTTTTTTGTACTCCTCGGTTAGGTAGAATGTGCCGAATTAGTTATTCATGTCGACGCTGAGGAATGATGTTGTATACTATCATGTTGATATAAATGTTTGATGCTGTTAATGCAATCTGTAGCATAATAAATTATTTATATAAAATAAAAAAAGTAGGAAATCATAAGAAATTGTTATTTTATATTCGAATATCGTGCACTTTAAACTAAATAAATTGATAATACCGCAGCGATGTGGTACTATTTTGAGCAAAAGTAGCTGAGTTTGCATAATTATACCGTCCAACAAATTTATTGCGAACATCCTCGGAACTAAGACGGATTATTTCGATTATAAATAACACACCGTTTATTAAAAAGTTAAAATCAAAAAGGCGTTTTGTAACTGAGATAAGAATCACCTAGAACATTTGATTCAATGTTTCATTCAACTAACTGTAGCCCATGCATGTCAAAAAGGCGGCTAAAATGGGTACCCAATGACCGGAGATATAACCGAGTGGGGTAAAGTCAGACTTCTCTCTTTAGGTCGCATGGTCAGGGGACAAAAAAAGAAGCTGCTTTTTAACCTTTATCAGGGACTCGTCGGTCTAAGTACACACGGGTTCATAGACTGGGTTCAGATGTTGCTGCCGACCAAGTGGATAACAAACAAGAACAACAATAACATTATTAATCAAAAATCTGTTTTAAAAAACAAATATTAAAACTATCTAATAAGCTATTATTATTCTTGTAATTATGTAGACATTAAAAGTACATGAATTTTTTAAATGTAATTTTTAATTTAATATAATTTAACATGAAATTATGAGATTAAAAGTATACAGATAATTCAGGTAGTTGTTTGTTGATATTTTAATTAATACAAATAACTCAATCTCATAGATGTAACAAAACATTTTATTTCTAAATTAAAGTTGTTTCCTGGCCATTTTAATATAACTTTTAATAAATTGAGAAGTTACCATAAGTTGTTGGAAAAAAATAATTTGTTTGCAAATTGCTGAAAAGATATTTCAAAAAGAAATACAAATAAATCATTACAATAATGCTTATGTTTCTAGAATTTTTCCATAAAAAAGAACGAAATTTAGTGGGAAACTTTTTCATTAGCTATAGTTTGATCATTTCAAGAAGTAGGTTTATATGCCAAATGGGAGAAGAAGAAGAAGAAAAAAAAAAAACGCAGCAGAATATTTATTGCATTTTTATTCTTCACTGATTCCTTTCTCCACATTTCTTGCAAAACGCATTTTCCACCATTATCCTAATTCCCCATCCTGCCTCCAGCTTTAATGGCAATACAAACACAAAACATTCCCCCTCGCCTATTTCGGTATTCATGGTTTAAAACTATGGGGCAAGCAATAGCGAAAGCAGCTCTTGCTCATAAGTCTCATTTCTCATACCTTCACACGTACTTTACATTAGCCAGCGCCAATCCGACTGCCCAGAACGCCATTACTTTATGAAAAAATTTATGGTTCAGAACCAACACTTTTTGCCTCTACTAACTCCAGCTCTCCTTTTTCTAAGCCTTAAGCGGGGATAAATAAATATAAGAAGCTTCGGTCACTTTAATGCAAAAATAGGTCGGCAAAATATCGCTTCTATTACCTTACCAGCTCTCTTTCTTTCTTTGTTTGAAAATATATATTTACCGGTATCCAGCAATAACGGTAAGTGCTCCCTGAGAATATCAAAACTAATGAATGTTTTGCAATGGAAGGGGAGTAAAAAAAATTCTCAATGGCCTTTTGCAAGTTTGGGGGAGAGATTTTTATCCACCTTCACCCCCCCATCCTTGGAAGGAATGTTCTTAAATTAAATTTATAGATGTTTGAAAAGTTGAATCTCATAATGAAGTGTCTTTCCATACTCGGAAACGTTGTTGAATTATTCAGAAGTTTTCCGTAGGTAAAATAGTCAAAGAAAGCAGTAGTTTCGTTTTTTTTTTTTTTTTTATGTATTTTCATTCCTCTCTTGAGAAGTGTGTGTTTTTGTTTTTAAGCCGCATAAAAAAAAATGGTCTCTAAATTTATTTGAGTTATTCTTACCAGATTCAGCAGAAAATAACGAGCTCACATAAGAAGTATTTTTTCCCCGTCTTTGGTGGAAAGGTTTCTAACCAAAATGGGGAAAAAAGGGACTTTCTCATTTGCAAGTAATGCTCGTTTCAGTCAGAAACGATTGAACTGGCCATTTCTGCTAGGTTAGTGTTTGCGCTCTTGAAACACAAAGGTGTGATAGATATGTATGAAAGGTGTTAGTGTAACATATAAAATGGGGCCAAATTATTAAGCTGTTTGTCAATATGGAATCCACAAAATGTTACGTTCTTTAGGAAGCAAACTGCGTGTATTCTGGATTAACTAAATGTGTAAAAGTAAATTATATTAAGAAATTATATTACAAATTGAATCATAGCTGAATTTACTCAAATGCCTATGAATAATGGTAAAAAAATAAATATAAAGGTATTTTTCGTGGTTGTAAATTAATTTTTGTGATTGTAATTACGGAATTCACAAAATACTACTTTCTTTAAGAAGCAAATTGTGTGTATTCGGAATTTACTTACTTATTCAATTTGTAATATAATTTCTTAATATAATTTCTTAATACTTTACTTGTACAAATAAATAGTATTAAGTTAAAAATTAAATATTAGCTGAAATTACTCAAATGCCTATGAATAATGGTAAAAATAATTATAAAGGTATTTTTGTGGTTGCAAATTTACGATAATAAGTGGTATTTTTAAAGTAATATTTAATATACTTAGTATATATTATTCACTGAATATATTATAAGCATATATTATTTACATACTCATTATCTATTATTCATTGAACCACAATTATTTTTCATTATTTCGTAGCAATTTATATTGTCTTAATAGTAACAAATATATTTATTTTTATAATACCATAAAAAATTAATATTAATATTATATTAAATAATATTATTAAATTTATTAAATAAAAAATAAAAATTCAGTGAGAGTAGTGGTATTATCATCAAAAATACACAATTCAACGAAACCTCGTGGATTAAATTAAACTTTTTTTTTAATAAAAAATAATATGAAAATTAGTTTATCCATTTAAAATGCATTTTTCTTCAACGTATTTTAATATGTAAAGAATGATTAATTATTAAAATATGTTTATTAATAAAATTTTTAAAAATGATTTTTTTTTTTCATAAATACAATGAACAGACAGATCTTTTTAGAATAATTTCTTAGTGATTACATGTAAATGTGCACATCCAAGAATATTTTTATTTAAATGGATGCATCATTACTAAATAGTTTTATAAAGGGATGATCACATGAATATGAAGTTAGCTTGAGAAATAATAGTTTTAAATATTAAAAATCTTAGATATATTTGCATTTTAATTCACATTTATAACAATTATATTATTTACATATATAACACCTATTATAAGATCCTCGAATGCTAAAACATTTTATTCGGTGAAAAATTAATAATTTTAAATAATTAATAAAAGATTTTTATTAATAAAAATTTCAAAATGCCAGATTTCTTTCAAAAATGCAGAAATATGTAAAATTAATTTCTAGAAATTTAATTTAATGTACAGAACATAGCACATTTAATACCCTTTATACAATAGACCTTAATTATAATTAATTATTAATTAAATTAACTTAGTATTCCATTCTAAGAAATTTAAATGAATTTTTGTGTGAAGCTTAGTATTTTATTAATACTTTTTATATGTCCAGAGCATACTGTTCGATTACCTTTTATGTTTATTTTCTAGGTGAGCATGGTTTTGAACTCGCAGATAAATTGAACAAAACTCTTTTCTGTCCATGCCGAGGGTATACACGATAAATCCGTAGGCCAGAATGGACTTTCTGTTGGCCTCGAACAAAAGAATGTAAACAGAACCCTTCAAATAGGGCCCGTTAGGGGTCATTTTATAAGTTATTTCTGGGGATGCTCATTTAAAAGCTATAATGTCAAATGTGGATAGTGTACTAGGCCCCTCGTAGTACATCCTGAATAAAAAGTGAATCTGCGACATAAATGCCATTCCAGTGGGAAAATAGTGTTCGGGAAAAAGATTAAAGCGTTCAGCACTCAAAACAATATTAATAATTTTACAATTATTAAATGTTTTATAGGATAATGGCATATTCCGTAATAAAATAATAATAACGAGGTGAAACTGTAACCTACTTGCATTTTAATTAAAAATGGAGATATTTGAATTAGAAATATTTATTAGAAATATAGAAATATTAGAAATTATAGAAGAAAAATATTAGAAATATATATATATATATATTAGAAGAACGGAAAATATTTATTAGAAGTATACTATTTATTAAAGAATAGATATATTTATTAGAAGAATGGAAATATTTATTAAAATATATTTATTAGAAGAATGGAAATATTTATTAAAAATATATTTATTAGAAGAATGGAAATATTTATTAGAAATATATTTATTAGAAGAATGGAAATATTTATTAGAAATATATTTATTAGAAGAATGAAAATATTTATTAGAAATATATTTATTAAAATTTATGCCGTAACATAGTAACATACCAATAAGAAATTAAACGATAGAAAAAAATCCCTTATCTTCCATATTTTTTTGTAAAAGAAAAGCGATATTCAACATATTGTTTTGTTTCTCCCATTTTTATCACATGCATGGTAAAAAAAAATTAGCATACAAACAATATGAGAACATCAAGTTTTTAGAACAAAAAAAGCTTTTACAAATATTTTTATTTAATAATTTTTTGTATTAATAGCTTATATTGGCTATAATGTACTTCCTACAGAAGACATAAAACTTGGAATGGTGGCAGAGCTGTAATGCATTTACGTTTTAATCAAGCAAGAAGCTCCGAGGCAAATCCACATACATATATACATAATCCCATAACACCACGAAAAAGAAATTGAGCAATAAAAAAAACATCCCCCCCGCTTTGCAAAGCTACTTGAAGAAGAAAGAAAAGGGGCAAAATTCAGCAGCGAGATTAAGGAAGAAAAGAAGTTAAGGGCATTTTTGTTGTGGGGGCCACTGACAATGGCGAAGCCCAGTAAAAGGTCTTCCCAATCACAATGGCAGAAATCTCACATCATCTCTGACAATACGAGGGCATTATTCACCTCCCCCAGACTTGGGACGCCGACCCACGCAGGCTAATTACCACTCACGCTAAAATATGAATGCGGAAAAAGCAGTCACCAAAGTGAATTTTTCTTTTGTGCTTCGCCAATAAAGAAATGAGGTGATAAAAAGAATTCTTTTCTTCTTCTTTTTAGAAATATTACGAAAAGGTGTGCAATTGTCATTCTTAATATAGTCGGCTTCATAATTGATTTAAGTTAGCGCATTAATCATTACGTTCATAATTATCATTTGCCAAATAACAGAACAAATAATTTTTTAATGCAGTTTTTAAAAGTGTTGTGCGAATATTTTGTAGTTTTTTCTTCTTCATTGGCGCAATAACCCATGGTGTGCCAAGGCCGTTGCCTGCTGGCAGATGTAATTTGGTTCATTATTTGTTAAAATAAGTATTATTTTTCCAATAGCAGAACATCTAATTTTTTTGATGTAGTTTTTAAAAGTACTTGTAAGAATGTTACTTCTATTGTTATTTTTACAATATTTTAAGAATAATTATAATTAATAAGAACTTTATTCAACTACCAGACTCGACTGCAGCAGTTAACTACCATTCACTTTTTTCAGTTTTGCAAATAAAAAAAATCAGGTAATAAAGGAATTGCTTTTATATGAGAAATAATAAAAAAAGTTGAGTAGTTGTAAGTATTAATATAGTTTGCTTTATTATTCAGAGTATTTATCATTGCTTTCATAATTATTATTTTTCGAATGGCAGTATATCTAATTTTTGTAATGCAGTTTTTAAAAATATTTATAAGAATGTAACTTCTGTTCTTACAATATTCTTGTAATAATGCTTGTATTCTTATTCTTCTGAAATATTTTTGTAAGAATGTTACTTCCATTCTTATTCTAAAATATTCTTGCAAGAATGTTACTTCTACTTTTATACTTCTAAAGTATTTTAGATTAATTATATTTATAAGAACATTATTCAACTCTCCATATTTGGGACATCGTCAAACAGGCTAATTACTACTCACGCTAAACTATGAATGTAGAAAGTAGTTGCTACAAAGTGAATCTTCCTTTGTAGTTCATCAATAAAGAAATGACATAATAAAATAATTTTAATTCTAATTGTGTAATAATAACAGTTTTCTTTATTAATCCGAGCATTTATCATTTCATTCATAATTTTTCTTTTTCGAATTTCAATACATCAATTTTTTTAATGCATACTTTTCAAGTTTTGTGGAAATAAATAACTAATTTATAATGTTATTAATTTTTTCATTACTTTGTGTATTTTTTACGTCAGGATCTCAGAATTTTAAATTCATATAAAAAATTTTAAAAGTAAATTATAGTAATGAAAAATGCATTGATTTTATATGTCAGGTTATACATATAAATATTGAAATATATATATATTGAAATTTATATTTACATATAAAAATATTGAAATATATATATATATATATATATATATGGTGATATATTTTGCTTTTACTAACTTTGTGTTAATGTTTTAGATTGTAACAGATGGTCCGATGTTACCCAGCATGATGATAAAATGAATAAGAAAGCTAAATTAAGTAAAATATAATTCAAGTTTCATATTTATTAGTTAAGTTTTAGTAATAGTTCTTAAATTTTATTTTAAAATACTTTTAGCGATTTTTTAATTTAATCAACTAAATTTTAATATCTTTAATAAAATATTTGCACATTTCCCATGATTAACACAGTTACACAGTAATCTGCTCTTTTTTAGTTTTGTTTTTAATTTTTACAGAAATAATAAATTACTCTGTATGAAAAGCTTTTATATTTAAGTTATAAAATACTTTGATTATCTTTTATTCCATACATTACAAAAATTTGTTAGTTTATCAATTGTGACAATTTCACGATAATTTTCTTTTCGCTTTGTATAAGAATATATTTTTATTAAAATCCAACATTATTATTGAATTTATTTTTTATGCTTATATTGTTTGTTTAAATTTAGAATTAAAACTAATTTTAATTATGTATAATCAAAATGGCATGTGCATTATTTTTATATTTATAAAAGTATTTATATATTATATAAATATATAGATATATATAATTTATATATTTTAATATTAAAATATTAAATGTATAAATATATATATTTATATATATATATATATATAATTTAATATTTGATAATAATATTATTTTGATAATTATTTTAAGTTGAACTGCTAATCTTTCTTGAAATTTTAACATATATGTAAAGCATTTTTTAAAATTATTTAAGAATATCAAAAATGTTTTGAAATTCCTTATAATACAAAAAATTAGATATATTTAAAATTTATTATACTTTAATGAATATAAAATTCTCAAAAATTTCTCTAGTAATATAAGAAATGATGAATTTTGTAATAATGCGTGAATTTTAAACTTCAGATTGTTCATCATTAATTAGATACATTTAAAGTTATTAGATACATTAATATATAAAAAAAATAGATAAATATAAAAAATAGATAAATATAAAAAAATAGATAGATTAATCTAAGAAAAGATAAATCTTGTAATAATGAGTAAATTTTAAACTTCACGTTCTCAAATATGTGACAGATTAGATGCTCAATGTAAACTTGCTATACTGCACCAATATTTCGCCATCAAAGAGTTGAAACCTGAAGAAGTACATTTCCTTGAACCCACCGCTAGTCCATGATGGACCATGGTCTCCCCCAATACGAGTCCAAAGTAATCTCTCTTGAGCTTTTTTTTCCAACTTTAAAATAAAGTTATTAATAATTAATTGACTAAAAAAATATTTCATATTAAATTATTACAATTTCAGAGGTTGATTGAAAAATAGACCAATGAAATATTTATATAAAAAAAATTAATTGCTTCTAAAACAACTTGTGAAAAATACATGACAAAGTAACTGAGATCTTTATATACACCTATCTGGATGTCAATAACCAGTAAAAGAAGCAGTAGGTTAATACCTCGTACAGACTGAACTTGATCAAAGGAAAATTCAATCCTCTTTAAAAGAACTCCGGGTACTTTTATGCCCAAAAGTGTAAAAGTGTGCCGATTTTTTTCTTCAATGTGTTCTACACCCCCCCTCCTTTTCTACCTGAGGACCCCTCTCAGACACGCGAACACACAGGAACATTTTTTACAGCCTTTTTATAGTTCTTTTTTTTTTATCGTCACCCATAGCTACCCCCTGTTGGAATATGCCATATGGTCTAGGAAAGGATCTAAGGTAACTAAAAAAAGATAAAGTGTTGATAAAAAAAAAAAAAAAAAAAAAAAATGGGTGCCAGGAAAGAAAAACTACACGAGGACTTTTCACCGATTTTCATAAGAGTTGGGTGTTACAGAACTTCCCTTAGCGCTACCCTTCTTTACGGTCGTTGACCTTCGAAAAAATATCATCTATCAAATGGCGTGTGCCGTACAGCACATTTTATAGACGCCTCCTTTCTTATTTTCATCGAGAAAAAAATTTAAAATTTTTTCATATATGTCATATTTTGTTATGATTACACTAATGCTATTAAATCATTGATACGAAATACTACTGTGCCCAAAAAAGTAAGACCAATTATTTTTTTTTTATTTATTTTCTCTAGTTATTCTTCCAAATTTATTTCATCGCCTTCAAAGTAATCCCCTCCGGACACAATGCACTTATGCCAACTTTTTCCAATCCTCAATGCATGCTAAAAAGTCATCGGCAGGGATGACCTTCAAAGCGCGCGCCGATTCACGTTGAATCACTTCAATCGACTCAAAACGGTGTCCCCGGAGTGGTCTTTTGAGTTTAGGGAATAGCCAGAGGTCGCACGGTGTGAATATGCTTGTGGTTGTGGAACGTTATGGCTTTCATTTTGGGCGAAAAAGTCACAATGCAGTGTGAGCTGGTGCATTCAGTGTTTTCGGTACCAATCGAGATTTGACGCGTTTGAGGCCCAAAATGGAATTGACCGATCCTTTTGAAATTCCAACATCCTCAGCAAGGTATCTAATTGTAAATGGACGGTTTGTAAGCACCAAATTTTTAATTTTTTGAACGTGATCTTCGTCGGTTAAGGTTGAGGGTCGTCCAGAGGGCTCTTCGTCTTCAAGGCATTCTCGCCTTCTTTGACCTGTTTATACTACTTGTAAACATTTCTTCCCGATATATGAAGGCTCACCGAAAGCCTTCCGCAAACAAAATTTAATGCAAGTTCTAATTAATTCAGACATTTCAAAAATCGCGGGAATCAGTTTTAGCGTCTTACAAAGCCAAGTGTAACTCAAACACTAATGAATATTTTGACGTGAATTTCAAAAGAAAGCCTTGGCCCATCCTTGGATGTCGTGCTATTGATGATGATGATTACTTTGTTTGATTTCAAATCAACAAGTTACAGGATCAAAGATTTACAAACAAGAACTATTTACAAATTTAAGAACTATCCATAAGAATTTACAAGTAGTATCACAAAATTATTACTGCGAAATTACACAAAAATGTAGATTCTTTTTTAAGCAATTCTTCGTAAGAATTTCTTTATAATTGATTCCAGCACATTGTGATATTTATGGCAATGGAAAATCTATTTTTTTGATCAAAAATGTTAAAAGTACCACTATTTATTCTTCATTCAGAAAAATAATATCTTGGAAATTTAATAGTAATTTTAAGCCTAAAGGTAAACAATGGAAATAGAAATAGACCAAACGGAAGTTACAGTTGCTCATTTTCAATGATGATAATTCCACTAAAAAATAGTGCGTATAGAGGATATAAGCGTACAGAGAAATTTTGATCTTAATTTTTTTTTCATTCGCAATCCTAGGAGATTTTCAAAAACTGTAACTGATTCTGTAATTTCTTGGGTGATTTATTTACAGGAAAGATGTTATATTATAATAAAAAAATATTCTTTCCTTACATTTTAAGACATGGGGAACAGAAGTGTTCTTCATATCAATATATAGTTTAGCATGAGTATCAAGAAAAAAAAAAACTGAAATTTTTTAATAACAAGAGTGGGAAGCGTATTCTAAAACAACTCATAAAGAAATCAACTTATAGTAAAATAAACGATGGTTTCGACTCCTCTGTAAGTGATACTAAATGAAATTTGCTTTTATTGTTGTGGCTATTTTCATTTGCTGAACACATAGACCTGAGATCACTAGCCACTAGATCGGCAGGCATGGAGAAGATCCAGAATTATTCGTGGTAGATCACAGAGTCATGTTTCTCTTCTTACACAATTTAAAACATTCAATTCGAACATTCATTCTTGCATAATTTAACGAACAACCGCAAGGGTAACTTGTGTTCACACCTCTACCTAAATCTCAATTGAAAGATTTTCCGTCCTACGGAATTATCATATTCATACCTTTCATTTTCTTTTTTTCTACGTCTCACCCCTGTACCCAGGACTTTTCCTCAAGGAACATCGGTGGACCTTAAGTATACCACGAAGTATAGTATATTTAAGTATAGTATGTTTAATATTTTAAGGATAACTGCCACGTATTTTTGTGTCGTATGGGAGAAAATCCAGAAAACTCTCACTAGGCAGTGACACATTGTCACAATCGCTGTCGCGTCTTCTCATTTTTGAAAGCAGTGACTACAGCGAATTCGAACCTCAGCACTCTTATACTCATACATAATATAAACAGGAAAACATCTGGTTTAGCTTCGATTAACGAATTTTGAAATTCTACCTGAGTTTTGAACCTAATTCAAGAAACCAACGTATTATCCCCCCAGTTGCCCCAGTTCTTGTTTTTAATTTAAAACCAGTAGTTTGTCAGATGTATTTTAATGTTTAATTAGCCGCTCCTTTCATATATCTGGCAATACCTACTACAGCGCCCTCTTTTATACTTTAAAGGGCACTTTCTCCTTTCTTTAAAAGGCAAGTTCTCCTGTGAAGTTGAATGTCTCATCTTGCCTTTTATTTTGGTATTAACTTTTGATGTTTGTCCATATGTAACTTAAAATTTAATAAATAATTGATTCATAAATTGGGCCAAACATAATCAACTTTATTTCTCCTTTTTATAAGCTTAGTTAAGCATATAAATGGTTCAAAATTTGAATTAAATTGACGTGTTGAAAAACACGGGTAAGCCTATGTTTGTTGTACAACCTATTTCGTGTTGAAGTGCGATATCGGCGGTTACATATTATGTCTATGAGACAGCTAATCAGTTGGATAGCAGCTTCTTACTTAAGATTCTTCAATAATTTGAAACTTCAGTTATTCTTCACATAACTTGAAAAATCTTGGATTAATGGCTGAAGTTAATGTATATCAACGGTTAAATGGCAACTAATATTGATACTTGTTTTGACAAAAAAATCATTATAAATCATAATTATTAAATAGTAAAATTCAATATATACTTAATATAATCATTGTAGAGGATCAAATGAAAGAATCAGCAAATAAATAATTATATATTAAAAACTTAATTTTAATAATTATTATTAAACTATATTCGATTCAAAATATAATAAAGTGCTACTTTAAATTCAAAATTTTTTAATGAATCTTCCCCTGAATTTTTAATTTTTCATCAAGTTTAATAAACTTCATGAAAATAGTGTAAGGCAATTTCAGCACTAGAGTTTTAAAAAGATTTTTAAATAAAATATAAATTCCTTTTTTACAATTTCTGTCAATAGTTTTTAAAACGCTTTCAAGGTATATTTTAATGCATATTATTAAAAATTTTAGTTTATCAATTTTATTTCTGTGTATGGAAAATTATTTTTTAATTGAAAAATATTTTATTTCTTTTCTTTTTTTGTATAAAGAGAAAATTTAAAAATAAAGAAAATAATAAAATTTAGAAGTCTTTTTTTTTCAGTTCATTCATTTTAAAATTTTGGATATAATTATTATTCATTGAATTGAAATAGATTAATGTTTTACGGTTACAGTTCTTTTTTTTTTTTACAATTGCAGTTATTTTTTACAAGTAATTTATTTTTTTATCATTTAATCGATATCCTAATTTTGAACGGCAAAATGTTTGTAAAATTAAAATTAATCAATAATTTAGGGAAATTATTTAAAAAAACAAATATCAGTATAAAAGTAAGATTATAAAGTGTTATTTTAATGATATCATTCGATAAATTACTTATTAATTTTCATCCATATTCACTGACAAAATATGAAATCATGGATAATTTAAGAGCTAAATAAAATAAATTTATGTAATTTTGTTTTCAAAAAGAAATTGATTTGGCATAAGCAGTAACATTATTTTATGAATAGGAAAAAAGCCAAATTTAAACAATTAAATTTACATCAACACTAGTTCTCATGTATAAAAACGTTATTATTATTAAAATTCTTATTATTATTTCTATTTCTTTAGTATATTATTTTTACATCTATTTTTTTTCATTTATTTTTAAAAATATTAACCAACATGCAACAACAGAACTTCTCATATAAATTTTAAGACTTTTACTTTTGTTAATAAGAAAATTCAATTCAAGCATAAATTTAATATTTTTTGTGTATAATTTTATATTCCGAATTTTAAAATATTTATTTAGAACTTTTTTTATTCATTTGAAATTTTGGAATTTATAACTATTTCCAAAAAAAAATTAAAATAATCGAAAAATTTCTATTTTTTAAGAATAAATTACATTATATATAATTTATAAAAGTGTTATATATTTTTAAATATATAAAAAAAAAATTTGTTTGGAAGGGAATTTTTTTTTTTTTTTTTTCTTCTTACAAATTGCTTCGAAAAAAAAGGGGGAAAAAAGAGGAAATAAAAGGAGGAAATCATAGGAGAATATGAAAAGGAGAAAAACAGTAAACGTAATTTCGTATACTTAACAACATTCTGAAATCAGCGCCCTCTATTGGTAGACTAAAGAACTTGTAGAGGAAAAAGGAATAATCATTTATACATTTATAAGAAAAATGATTACACTATTTTTAAAAGTAGTTATAATAAATACAACTAAATTACCAGTTTAATGCTAAGCAAATTTTTTTCTATTTTGTTTAAATACCTTTATTTATACATTACAATGATGTATTACTTTAAAATTGTTGGTTTTCAGATTTAAATAAAAACAAGATATAATAACTATAAAATATCGGATAATATTATTGAGGTACATAGTAAGATTAAATAATTATTAAATAAAATAAAAAATAATAACAAAATTGTAAAAGAGATTTATATACTTGGATAATTCATTTTTATTATATTTTTTTAAGAATGATTTACAATCTGTTTTTATTACTTTTTTTAAGTTCAGTTCAATAAGTAAAATGAATAAATTATTTTTCAGTAAATTTTTAATTATGTTTACAAAGCTATGTAAGAAAACGGGTTATTGCTATGTCTGTTTATGTTTTGTTTTGTTTATTTATTTATTATTATTATTATTTTTTAATTTTTGCTTAGATATTAATTTTAAATTGCCATTAAATAGTTTATAAGTGTTATTAAATATAATGCCATTAAATAGTTTATTATAGTTATTGTTGATCAAATTTTTTTTTAAATTCAATTAATTTCTTTTGAAACAATAATATATATGTTTTTATTTAAAATTATTCTAATTGATCAAAAAAATATGTTCTGAAATTTGTCAACAACAACAACAACAAAAAAAAAAAATAATAATAATAATAACTCATCGTATATTGGCACTGACAACGATTTGTTTTAAGTAATAACATTACATTTCTTTTTAAATTATAACTTTAGACAATATAGACAATATCTTAAAATAATCGACATGTAAAAATAATGAAAATGACTAAATAAATTATTTTTCAGAATTTTTCAAGTTATAATTACAAAACTATTTAAGAAAACGGGATATTGCTATATCAGTATAGATTTTGCTTTGTTTATATATTTATTTTTGAAAAAGATTTTTGCATTAAATATTAATTTTAAAATGCCATTAAATAGTTCATAAATTAAATATATAATTACTGTTGATCAAATTGTTCTTTTAATTTCTTTAGGGATACTGATATATATATGTTGTTTATAATTAAAATTATTCTAATTGTCAAAAAAATAAATATTTCAAAACTTGTGAACAACAATAACAATAAAATAACTCATCGTTTATTGGCCCTGACAACTGATTTGTTCTACACAATAACATTACATTTCTTTTTTAAAACATATAGTAAAGGCTATAGTTTATTAGATAGTATAGACAGTATCTTAAAATAATAAACATAGAAAATCCCCAAATTCATGACAAAATTGTACCAGAAGAGAGTTACAACGACATGGCAAAGAAAATTAAATGGAAGACATGAAAATAAATGTATGAAATTCTTTTAAGCATAGTTTACCTTTGTAGCTTAACATACATACGTTACTTTTTTTTATTATTTGATTACTTAAATATTTTTTATTTTATTTAAATATTTTTCTGATTTCCTGAATTTTCTCTTCACTTTAAGAGATTCTTTTCTGAAGAAATTACAAGAAGTATAAATGAACAAGATTTTAAGGGGAAAAAAGTATAAATGTCATGTATAATTTTTATTCATCATATGTGAATCTATTTTATTTCATCATTGAACCTTGAACATGCAAGATTAAATTATGCGGAAATTTACTTTCATAGACAAAATTGCTTAGAAGATATTTTCAGGATATAAAAATAAATCAACAATAATTTGTGTTGTATAGGTAGTATTATATCTCAAATTTTCATGTAAATTTCAGTTATTTCATTACAAAAATCTTATTTTCATTTAGTAATGACATCGATATTGAAATCATACATCAAAACTTAATTTTAGTTTAATTTTTAAAAACCAACTGGATTCAGAATATTTCATTTCACGCCATTTGTTTTGGCATTCCATGATTTAATAGGGGAAATCCTTGGATCTTTATATCATTAGAAAATAAGGAAAATCATTAATAGGGAATATAATTAAAAAATAAAGAAAAACATTAATAGGGGATATAATTTAGAAAATTGGAGAAATCATTCATTGGGAAATAAGGAAATTATTAATAGGGAATATCATTAAGAAATAGGAAAAATCATTAATTTGGAATATTATTGGGAAATAGGGAAAATCATTAATCCTTTATTTTTAATTGTGTTTAAGCAGTTTTCTGCTGATTTCTGTAGATTAAAAGAAAAATTCCTCAATTTTAAAGACAAATTCATTTCTTTCTTTTTCAATTAAAAGACAAATCATTCTTCAAAATTAATCATTTTTAATAACATTTGTATAGTCCATTATTCATATATATTTTTATGCCTTGTTCTATGTATTTGTAGAGTGCAACCATTTATAAATTGAAATAGTTTTGTAGTCGGTCATTTTCTACTATAAAAAGCCATGAACGATTCAATACAAAAACAGCGGCATATTATCTATATATAATTCTTATAAAGTTTTGAAATAATATTGAAGTAATGTGGTAAGTTTTTATTTTAAAGAAAACTTTTTGAATGAAGACATTTTTTTAGGTGGTCGAGTAGAATATTTTGTGTTTTAATTAAAAATTTAACTCATAACATTTTTGAGTGTCACACAAACGAACACCATGTTCACATGTGATAATAAGTTGTATTTTAAGTGCAAGTCAATAAAAAAAGAAATTATTGCATAAATATTTTCTAGAGAAAAAAGCATAGAATGGAGGACAATAGCATTGGGATTCATTTAGCTCAAGCAAAGTCATATGATCTTCTTTTTTTTACATGAAATACATGCTATCTAAATAAAAGGGGAAAAAACCCTTTAAAACATGTAATCTGTTTTTTAATAAAAATGTGAGTTTAAATTTGTTAAAGATGATTACTAAAATTAAAAATGCCTTAATAATTATAGTAGTTAAAAATAACTTTTTAGGTAAATAAAAAAATCTACTCAAAAAGAATGGTCATATAAGTAGGAATTATATTAATTTTTCGAAATGCAAATAAAATAATATCTTTATTTAATTTCGATACTAAGTACGGTATATTTCCAAATTTTAGCCGATCTATATATATATGCCGTAAGTGCGTTTTTACTTCAAAAAACGTACTGTACATATAAAAACTAGTATATAAGCCAAAATTAATTATGTAGCTTTTTCAAAGTTGTGAGACAAAAATAATTTTCGTTTGTATTTTTATGTGCTCATTATTTATGGTATTCTGTCATTATTTCTGAAGTACATGTTGGCACTTTTCCGTTAACCGAGTGCAAATATCACCAATGTCACTTATTATTATTATTATTATTATTTTTATTTATTTTTTTTTAGTGATGGCGCAACAACCAGAAATACAATTCCAATAATAAAACAACTTAATTTCAAAAGAAAAAAAAAAAAAAAAAAACGAATAACTTATTTTATTTTATTTAAAAATTTTTTCATAAACTTAAATGTAAAAAGAAATGTAAATGTGCTGTATTCAACGATATTTGGCGATTTATCGCTTGCGCCCGGCTAAGGGAAAAGTTTCAACATTTTTGCGTGAATAAGCTTTACTTTGCTTTTTACCAGATTCGTATATAAGGCGATCCCAGTAATTTAGCTTAAGTTCTAAAATTCTCGGCTTATGTACATATAAGCCATGAAGTATATAAGCTGTATATTTCTTTCAGACACACACACATGCATACATACACACACACACACACACACACACACACACATATATATATGTATATATATGGTAACTATATCATCATCTAATGTTTTTTGATACTGATTAAAACATACATTTCAAAGACTATCGAACCTATTACACATAAACATTGATAGTTATGTAGCAGAATTACCTACATAACGTATGCATTACTCCTTTAAATAAATAATCAACGATAGTTTTTCAATTTAAACATGACTAAAATTTTAAAAGCCACTTTAAAAAAAAAAAAAAAAATCTAGAACCCGGAAATAATGTTTCAACCCGGAAACGTCACGTTCTAAACGGGAGAGAGGGAGGTATGGGGGGGCACTGCTTTATGTGCCAATTGTAAGAAGCAGTAAGGAGAAGAAAACATAATCTTACATAACCGACACTGAACAGTGACCTTGAAGCAAGGGATGGGAAAGAACTAGGAGCGCATTCTCTCCTTACAGTGCTTCCTTTATCGCCCGCTTAGTAGGTGCAGGGAGATAGAATAGAACACATTTTTTTATGTGTGGGCACAAAAAGGCAGAAAAAAATGAGATTGTTCGTCTTAAGCAATAAAAACGCTATTTCCGCCTATTCTTAGTTCCTTGACCTCTGAACTTGAACGTGAACTTTCAGATCATGCCGAGTTTGTTTATTTATCTCAAGAAATGTTCGTTTAAGAAGTTTTTACTTTGAATCAAACATTTTTATTATTGGACTATTAATCTTTCAGTGCATCCATTCGATTTTATGACACTAACAAGCCAATGTAGTCGATTTGACTTCAAATTTTAAGCTACTTTCTTATAACGCATCAATTCTTTTTAAGAATAAATAAATACATACATAAAATAAAAATAAATTACTCTTAATATTCGATTTTTCATAGGAGACAAGTATTATTTCATTTAAATATTAATAATTTTAAATTGCCTCTAGCTTTTTTATTTTCTTTTTAGAACCACATTTTTCTTTTTTTCTTTTTTTACCCTTTTCTAAGCATTTAATCATTTTATATGTAAAATAAATACTGTTTTCTGGTTAAAAAGTAACGTATAAAAAGATTTTCCATCATTATGTTTTTTTCAGAACAACCTTTCATGTGAAAAGAGAAATGTGTTTTGCTAAAGATTTATCCCATTACAGCAGGTAATGTCTGTATATCGGATTTTCTCAGTCAATTTTTTAGATAGACGAAGGACAGCTGAATGCTTAGGTCGCTTCGGCTTATTTTGCAGATTTTTAACAGTTGTTTTTTACACAAGGTGGAATACATTTATCCCTTGTACATTTTTAAAATGCTCTTGTATAAATACTATCTTATACCATTTAGAAAACCTGTAAGAGTTCTGTAAATGATACCAGGTAAATGTGACACAATATTGATAAAATGCCTTTGCACACTTTAGGGCAGGCATTCCATTTTTGTTTCACCTTCGCCAAAATAAAATTCAATATTCTTCATTGATCAAGTCTGAATCTTCAAATTTTACTTCTTATTATGATTCTATTTCGTGTTCGCATTTAGAAATCCCATTTAATTTCAGAATTATCTGAATTTTCGCTTGATTCGCTGTTTGGCGAACAGTAGTAAGAAAATCTCTTAGTCTCTGCTGCTAGCGCCTTAGGGCTGTCATTGTTACACCGTTAAATTTCCTTAAAACATTAGCAAAAGCACGGGGTCGAAAAGACACCACCAGAATGTAACTCATTTTTTTTCCCCCTTTCCTTATTGTAGTTTTATTTTTTTGATCACCTAGAAAGTGCAGAAAGTATAGTCATCAAATACAAAGAAATTCCTAGATGTTTCAGCGAAAGGGAAAAAAGTAGAACAGACCCCAGTGCGGGTGACTGCTAGTTAATATACTGTAATTGATCGGTGGCAATATATTAATATAAGGTTCTTCAATATACTTTTTGTAAGATATGCATTTAAGAACTTTATAGTAATTTTTTACTTTGCTGAACATTGAGTGGTATATAAATCTTATCTTATTTATATAAACAACGAACATCACACGGATTATGAAAGGATGACGCTAAATTTCTGGATGACTTTTGATGATAATAGTCTCGGTTTGCGTGTCGTATGGTAGAAAGCCCGGAAAGATATTAATAAGAAATGCTTTACAGATTTTATTATATTCTCCATCGAGTCGTTTCTAAAAGCAATGGCAGCAAAGGACGTTACCAGAGGATTGGAACAAGAGGTTTTCCAAATACTAACTGTTCACGTTGAAGACCACGTGCAGGGTTGAAATATACTTAATCATTACCATATAAATTTACGGATATGCAATATAGTTTTTGTGAGATTTTATAAACATCTGCATTTAATTCTGTCGTTATTATTAATTACTTTATTTTATTTATTTGCTGTGCATTGGAGGAAAGCATGTGCCATAACGAACAGTATATCTATGGGTTATGGGCCTACAACACATGAACAGCACACCAATGCCTTCCGTGAAGTCTTTAGGTGTAACTGTCGCATGATGTGAGAAAAACCTGTAAAATTCTCACCAGTCGCTCTGACTGTCAGTGACAGTTGCATGCATGCTGTCTAAATCGCCATAGAATTAAATCTGGACCCATAGATAGGTGTGCTATTATTGATGAACAAGAGTTGAGATAAAATAGTTATTTAACGATAAAAATAATTCCTGTACACATTAATTGTATGTTTGTAAATTTAATCTAAAAAAAAAAAAAAGATAAGAAAAATAAATAAATTAAAGGAATTGATCCAAACAATTTCTCAAAACATAATTAGTTTTCATTAGATTAATTATTTTTTAATTGTGTCTTGTAAAACTTGTAAATCAACGTAATAATTTTTTTAAAAATATTCAAATAAGATGTAAATAACATTTTTAGTATTTAAACACATTAGTGCTAATTGAAAGATGAAAATTAAAACACAGAAAAAGTAATATTTTAAATTATCTACTTAGATAAAATCTTTTCATTATAGCAAGAAAAATAATGTAAAGAATATAATATAAGAAATTCTTTTGTTTGCTCATTTTCAGATTTTATAATAAAATTTTTTTTATTTGTTTCCTCTTAAATGAACTTTAAAAGTAACAAATAATAGGATTCTTTAAAAAGCATATTTACAATAAATCAGCAGTATTTTGATAATTCACATAGCAAAAAAAGTACATAATGATATAATAGGACATAATATGATTTAATAAAAAACATAAATAAAGTATAATAGAAATTCTACTTTATTTTAATTATTTTAAATAATTGATAGATACATTTTCAATTGAAAAACAATAATGCTTATTGTTCTGTAGCTCATCAAACAAAATATTGTTAAACTTTACTTAAATTCATCATAGTTCTTAACATTATATATGTTACGGTGAATGTGATTATTCATAATCACCGGTAATTATGCATAATCATCGCATTAATCCACCGATGATTATACATAATCACCGTTATATATTGATGGTGATTATGCATAATTACTGATAGCCTCTGGATTTATCACATTTACCGTAACTTATATAATGATCTTGAAACTTTTATATTTTAAAATTTCTGAAACTGTAATTCTAAAATTACTTTTTGCTATATTGAATTATTATTATTATTATTACAGTAGTAGTAGTATTTTATTTTTTGAATTCTTTTTTTGTTATTTTACTTCATGGTTTTTCTTAGACAATATTTTCAAATTGTTTTTTCAATGTTTTACAATGCGACATCCTGTATTTTTCATATATTTGTATAATTTCCTATATTACGGACAATTGTAACTATTGCACACCATTTCGCATCTTTGTGCTGGAAATATTTGCAGAAGCAAAAAATAAAGAACTCTTTTAACCACCTTTTTTAAATATATTATTTTATTATCTTTTAATTTTTCACTTTTTGCATAATTTGTCATCTGAATAAAAAAAATGATCAATAATTTCCATCTCTTAATTTATAGGTAACCACACAACTTTATGCACAGCATTAAGTAATGTAAAGTAATATAAAGTAATTATATTGCCACTTTAAATAAGATAATTACTTATATATGTATAACTGAAACATAGGATGTACTGCAGATAAACAAAAACAACATACAACTAGAAAAGTGTATTCCGTTGTATGTTCTTTTTGTTTATATATCTATATATATATATACATAGAAATTCTAGTACAACAATTTATCGCAAGAAAACTGTACAAACGGATTGAAAATACATAAATTTTTAATTTCTACTGAAAACTGAAGCATTTATCCTTCTACTATTGCAGAATTCTATCTCTTTAAGTTTTCAGGGCTAAGAGAATTGGAAAACGCCGTATCAGATACTTCAGAAATGAAAACTTTTTCTAAACTATAAACTTTTCATTCCCCTAATCTTCCACACTTTTGCAATTTATGTCCTTCCGAACATGGTTCGCAGACTGTGTATCTATTTCTTGGGACCTTCCTCAGGGACTCGAACCTCTCCAGGTCTCACGCCTAAATACGCACCCCCTGACAAATTCCCAAGCCCCCACGCGCGCCCCCCCGGCACTTTCAATCACAAAGCGAGTGCAGAGCAAACGAAAAAGAAAAACTGAAGAAAGTCTATAATACATATACAAAGGAATATTTCTCTCTCCCCCGAAAAGAACTCTTCAAAGTGCTGTCCCGTTTACTCAAGAGACCGTAAACTGCAAGAGAAAACGATTATAAATGAAAGCGATGTTACCATTTTTATTTTCTGCAGTTCATTGTCTCGTGGGCATCACCCATGCGGAAGTGAGAATGGCGATGGCAGTGACCCCTGGTGGTTGACGATGGAAATGCTATCTGTTATGGGATCCCTTAATGAGCCAGTGGAAAGAGAATTGATAATTTTCATATGGTGCAATGAAGATATGTTCTATGGCATTTAAGTAGCTCCACTTATGTGCTACAAACAGGAAATGTCTGTTCTTTCCATATAAATTGTATTGGCAAAATTTCATTTCTTTTGAGAACTGAATAGAATTTTTAATGAATTCGATAGAAATGCCCCCTTTAAAGGATATAAACATATATGAAGTTAGAAGAGTGATGGCAGTGACTCCTGGTGGTTGTCGACAGAAATGATATTAGTTATAGGGTGCATTAATGAGTTAGTTGGGAAGAATATTAATAACTTCGAAATGATACAGTAATGATATTTCAAATTTCTATGGCCTTTGAAACAGTTCATCCTATGTGTCACAAAAGGGGAATGTCTACGTATCAAAAGTTTGTTTCTTTTCATATTTTGTCTCTCATGATATATCCCTCATGATATATCTCTCATGATATATCCTTCATATTTTGTCCTCATTTCTCATGATGATAAATCTAAACAATCCAATACAGAATATTTATTTTATATTTATTCAAACAATTTTCTTCATTTCTCTTAAGACTATGTTAGTTTATTTCTTAAATATATTTTTAATGAATTTTCAATATGAAAAAAATAAAGGAATTATATGAAGTGAGAATAGAGATGACACTGACCCCTGGTGGTTGACGATGGAAATGCTATCGGTTATGGGATGCCTTAATGAGCCAGTGGAAAGAGAATTGATAATTTTTATATGGTGAGATGAATATATGTTCTGTGGAAGTAGTTCCACTTACGTGTTACAAACAAAAAAAATGTCTCTATATTTATAGTTTATTTCTTCCCATATTTTTAACATATGCAGTTTATGTATTGAAAAAATTTCATTTCTTTTGAGCTACAAACAGAAAAAGGCCTATGTATTTACAGACGTACTACTATGAAAATGGCTATGCAAAAACAGACTTGCTACAAACAGAAAGTGTCTATGTATTTATAGTTTATTTCTTTACATATTTTGTCACAGATAGTTTCTGTATTGAAAAAATTTAATTTCTTTTGAGGTCTGGATAGAATTTTTAATGAATTTGCGATACAGATGCCCTCTTCATAGGCAGTGACCCCCCTGGTGGTTAACGAAAAAAAAAGTGCTATCGGTTGTGGGATGCCTTAATGAATTGATAACTTTTATATGGTGCAATGAAGATATGTTCTATGGCATTTAAGTAGTTCCACTTAACGTGCCACAAACAGAAAAGTCTATGTATTTATAGTTTATTTCTTTTCATATTTTGTCACATATAGCTTTCTGTATTCAAACAATTTTCTTTCTTTTGAGATCTGGATAGCATTTTTAATGAATTTGCGATCGAGATGCCCTCCTTTAAATGATATATTTATATGAAGTTAGAATAGCGATGGCAGTGATCCCTAGTGGCTGACGACAGAAATGATATTAGCTATAGGATGCATTAATGAGTTATTTGGAAAGAACATTAGAACTTCGAAATGATACAGGATATGTTCTATGGCCTTTGAAACAGTTCATTGTGAAAAACTGGAAATGTCTGTATATTGAAAGTTTGCTTCTGTCCATATTTTCCCCTCATTGTTCCTAATGATATATCCTTCATGGTGATAAGTCTAAGCAGTCCAATACAGAATATTTATTTTATATTTGCTCAACAAAAAATTTTCATTTCTCTTGAGATTAAAATTGAATATTTTTAAATACATTTCAAACAAATTTGAGATACGCAAAAAACTAAAAGGAAACATATGAAGTGAGAATAGCGGTGGCAGTGACCCCTGGTGGTTGACGATGGAAATGCTATCGATTATGAGATGCCTTAATGAGCCCGTGGAAAGAGAATTAATATGGTGCAATGAAGATATGCTCTATGGCATTTAAATAGTTCCACTTACGTGGTACGAACAGAAAATGTCTATGTATTTATAGTTTATTTATTTCCATATTTTGTCACAGATAGTTTCTGTATTGAAAAAGTTTCATTTCATTTGAGATCTGGATAGAATTTTTAATGGCTTTGCGATAGAGATATCCTCCTTTAAAGGATATATATATATATATATATATATATATATGAAGTTAGAATAGCGATGAAAGTGACTCATGGTGATTGGCGACAGAAATGGCACTAATTATAGGGTGCATTATTGAGCTAGTTGAATAGGAAACTAATAACTTTGAAATGATACAGTAAAGATATGTTTTATGGCCTTTGAAACAGCTGTGTCACAAACGGGAAATGTCTATATATTAAAAGTTTGCTTTTTTCCATGTTGATTGGGTCTTTGTGTCTTGATCTTTGTGTCTTTTTTGTCCCTCATGATTCCTCATGAGGATAAGTCTAAAGATAAGTTATGAGGATAAGCAGTTCACTACAAAATATTTATTTTATATTTGTTCAACAAACAAATTTTCATTTCTCTTGAGACTAAAGTAGTATATTTTTTAATACATTTTCAACAAATTTGAGATATACAACAAATAAATAAATAAATAATGTAAATCTATGAAGTGAGAATAGCGATGACAGTGACCCTGGCCGGTGAACTGTGGAACTGGAATTGTTATAGAATGTATTAATGTAACATTGGAAGAAGCGTTAAAAACTTTTATTTAGTAAATATATGTTTAATGGCTTTATAAACTGTTTCGAATGATATTCAATTTCTTTATTTAAATTATTATATATCTTATTTTTCGTAAGTTATTCGTGTTCAAATGTTTCACAAAAATTCCTTATGCAAAATTAAAAAAACAAAAACAAATGCGGAATCAAAATCCGCATACAAAACAAAAAATGCTCCTCCTCCAAACAAAAAAGACAGATAAATAGGAGGCAATCCCCCCAAAAAAAAAAAATATATGTATATATATATAGAAGAAACTTGAGAGAAAGTGTTAAAAAATTTTTTTTTATTTACTGAGAAAATATTTTTAAAAAAATAAAATTATAAAAAATTACTGAAAAAATAATTATTACTGAAAAAAATAATAAAAAAAATAAAATTACAAAAATTAATGAAAAAATAATTTTTACTGAAAAAAAGATTAAAATTAATATTTATAAATCGATTATATTATAATAATTTATAAAACGATTTAAACTAAATGTTTTTATTTTTCAAGGAGAGATAAACACCAAATTTACGAATATAATATTTCAGACAATAATTAAATTTTACAAGATTAAAATGTCATTTAGCAATTATTATTATTATAAAAGAGTGTATGGAATATAATTTCTATATGTTATTTTTTGTGAAATATCCATTTTTTAAAATTAGTAATGGAAGTTTAACTGTCTATAGATATTCAAGGGGATAATATGACAAGAATAATAATAATTGTTTAAAAAGGTTTATATTTAATTCTCTACCTAATATTACTAAAACAAATTAAGAGAACAAATAGAATCGTGTATTCTTTTTAATTTTTAAAGGTTTTCTTACATTTTATTTTAAAACAAAGTAAAAAGTAATCCTCCCATTTTACAGAAATTGAGACCATTATGAAATTATTTAGACAATAATTTTAATATTACGAGATTTTAATCTGTCAAATCGAAAATATGAATAAACTCAGAAAATAAATTATTTTTGTAAAATAATTAAAACATTGAAATAAAAATTTTAAAATAATCTAAACAATATACAGGATGATTATAATTAAAGACCCACTTTCAAAATGCTGTAAAATAAGAACCACTCGTCCCAATGAGTTCAAATTTGAACTGAAGATACTTGAAGAAGGGGGAAACAGTATGGCATCAAGAAATAGTTCCAATAACAGTTCCACCGATTTTTCCAATCCAATTTTGTATGACCTTGCCGTGGTGGATGAGCTTTTCCCTAACAGTGTCACAACTGTTTAATGACTTGGAAGTCATTCAACCGAACCGTGTAAAAACCGAAATAATCAAGCAAATTGAAGGCTACAGTTGGTTTAATGTGCAACTCATGCTAAATAAGTTGTAATTTCGATTCAAAATATCCCTGGCAGCCAAATTCACTTTCTTTATGCCGCATACAACGCCATCTATTAATACACTTTGGAACATTCTTTTTTGATGCCGTACCATTTCCCCCTTCAAGTATCTTCAGCTCAAATTTGAACTCATTGGGACTAGTGGTTCCTTTATTTACAGCATTTCGAATGTAGAACTTTAATTATAATCCCCAGCAGTTTTCGAAAGATAAAAATAAAATATGAATTGAGCAAATTATTACACATAAAGATATTTTTTTTTTATAATTTTTAAACTAAACTTTTTATAATTTTTAAACCTTTTGAAGTCCCATATTTCTTTATTAAATAAAAAATACCATTGTAAGAATTTGGAGATAAAACTCTTTTCAATTAATTTAATAAGCTATGCTAATTGCAAATTTCAACAAATAAAAAAAAAATTATTAAGGAAATTATTCTTCATGCTATTCTTTCTGCTCCCAAAATTCCCAGAAAAAATAATTTTTATCATATTTCCTTAAATATATCAAGGAAAAATTAAACTGTATATCTTCTCTCTTATTCCTTATTATCAATAAACGTAATTGCAATTTTAATTTTAAATTAAATTTATTTTATACTAATAACAAAAAAGCAATAATATTTTTAACTAAAGATTAAAATTTTTATTACTTGGAATTAACTGAGAAGGGAATGGAAATGCAACTCTAACTATCTAAAAATATTTAATTTATTATAATCATTTATTGGTAGTAATGGGTATTTTGTTTTTATTATATTTTATTCAAATAAATAATGTGTAAGTTTTCTAAAAGTTTTAAGAAACAAACTTTTTGTTTGCACTTTGATATCAGCAAAATAAAGAAAATCAAACCTTCCTCATAAATACCTCCATACTTTCCGAAGAAACCAATGACGTAAATAATTTTTCAGCCATTCTAAATATCTTGAAAGTAACTCTTAAAAAAAATATTAATGATACAAAAAATTTTACCAAATTTATCTTATTAAAAAAAAAACCAGGTCATTTATGACAAAAAAAACGACAGATATGTAGCAAATTTAACGTTACCAAAGGTGCACCATGACAAGCTTTCTACTCTGCGTACAAAATTTACCACCATAATTTTGAACGAACTTGTATGATGTTTGGAAAGGGTAAAGAGTCGGACGGCGTCTGATGGCCAAATGACTGGCGCTTGGAACCCCAGGCTTAGGGTTCGAGTCCTGGCGGTGCCATTGATGCTTGTAGTGGTTTGGAATCCAGGTCTAATCCTGTATAAGTCTAATAAGATTGTAGTGCGTAGGGCTGACAACTCTACCCTGTAATAAGAAAGACATCTGTCACGAAAATTGCCAGTAAGCAGACATATTTGGCCCACCATGGGGTTGTTGAGCCAATGAAGAAGAAAGGAGTCGAAGAACCCTCTTTGTCTCCTCCTCGAGGCTAAGCGAAAGGTTTTCTGACTTTGGGTTTATCGTACCCATCCCCGCATATATGCGGAAGCTTTCTTCTGACATCAATTGTCGGGTTGTTATCAAAATTACTTCAGAAACTCCAAGCGATATTTCTTCAGCTCTCATATGTAATTATACAGAATGCCCACAAAGCCTCTTTACAGTTTCAAAATTTATTACAAAGGCAAATGAAAATAAATTTAAGTGAAAATTATTACAAAATGTCCCATTTTGCCTCATTTAATTTTGATTTAATTTATAAATCTCTACATGGGCGCCATATTCGTTAATCAAGATGGTACTCGATTTTTGCCATGTTCACTTGCCATTTCTTGCCGTAGCATATCGTCATCAATAATGGCAAATGTAGCAGTGATTTTCTGCTTTAAATTAGCCATCTACCTCATTTAATTTAATACATAGGTGTCATTTGTTACTCATGAGGACTGTACTCGATTTCTTACTATCTTCACTGTAGCATGTCTTCATCAATGGTGGCAAAGCCATTAGAGATCCTCTGCTTCATATACATCATGCCCCTTACTTTTATTCGATCACGATATCTTTAACATAACCTTAGATGCCCCACATACCAGATTTCACTTCTGTAGATTTCTTCCTGTAGGGCAATTCCAAAGATATTGTGTATCGTATAAAGGTAAGGGACACGGCAAATCTGAAGCAGAAGATCACTAATATCTTTGCCGTCATTGATGAGAATATGCTACAGCAAACATGAGAAGAAATCGAGTACAGTCTTGGTAAGCAACAAATAGTGCCCATGTATTAAATTAAGTGTGGTATATTAAATTAAATGAGGAAAACTTAAATATTAACTAATTAATATTACCAAATTTTAGCTGCATCAAACATGCATTTTATTTAAAAATTTAGCTATTACCAAATGTAGATAATTAATGTCTACTCATAAAAAAAGTATTTTAAGAATTTTTATTTTCTTCAAGGGTTAACCTCAAATTGTTTTTTTTTTTTTTTTAATTTGCCTTTCTTTGCATATAAACTTTATAATTAAGATTTGTATTGAATAAGATATCTGATAAAATATTAATGAAGGATTGTAATTGCTTCCAATAGTAGGAATTGAGCTAAATAATTTGTTGATAAGCTATTAATAATTAGCTACGTTTATTAACTAATAAATTCTAAATTTAAATCATATGCCAAAATCTTTTAACAATTTTTTTATATTTTTTAATGAGATTTTAAAATCCTTATAATATTATAGAAAACAACTTAAATAAAATGCATTTTGAATAATAAATATACTTTATGTCGAGTTTTTTTTTTTTTTTTTTCTTCTTCAGAATCAGAAAATGTCAGTTAGTAGGATATTCAACCTCAAACACATTCAACTGACTTTTTGCTACTTTTTCTTTTAAAAAAAAAAAAAAAAAAAAATGAACTATTGAATTTTCCTATACATTTTTTTTTTTTAGATTGATTTGTCCCTCGTTTTTGTGCACAAAATACCGTTTTTGTATTCCTGTATTCCATAAAAATAATATGAAAGGAAAAAAAAAAAAATGGAACATACTGCCACACTTCTAGAAACCTCATTGGCCGATCAAATCACGCGAATGCCACGCGCATCGAAATAGTTTGCAAACGCAAAATAAAAAAAAAATCAAAACGAAGAGGAAAATTGTTAGAAAAAAAGGGCAACAGAGGGTAAAGGAAGGGGCCCCAAAGGGGGTCCTCTCTATCTGGACAGGTGAAGTACAGAATTCTTTTTCAGACGATTTGTATGAAATCGTTTGCGTAATCTTAGTCGCGTGTCAGGAGTGTGGGGAGAGGGTTCTTGAACTTTTATATAAAAAAACTGTCCAAAATTAGGTGGGTTCGAAGACATAGCACCCAACCGTCAAGAAGGGGCTAATTTTTTTTTATCACCTCCTCATCTTTTTTTTCACCTCCCCTTTGGTTCGTTACCCTTATAAACTTACAGTTTGTTTTTTTTTTATATATCTTCACCATCTCGAAAATGTGGGGCAGCCGTTATGTTGTGAAGAGTCTACCAGCTATTTAATAGAGTGCAAGCATCTAAAATAATGGGGTTTGGGTTTCAGGGATTGATGATCCTTCTTTAAAGAGTGATCTGTTCCTTCATAAATTGGGGTTCAAGTAACTGTCCCCTCGAAAAAACTCTCGGGTTCAATAGGCTTTTTAAATATGGATTATAACGTACTTAAAGTGTGTTGGGAAAAAGGTGTTTCTGGAACTCGTAGTATAGTAAGTATTTATATAAAAATATTTGTTATTTTACGTATAAAAATAATTAAGTAAATTATTTTTGAGTCACTAGTTAAATTATTAGAAACTCTATTAATTTAAAAAAAAATTATTTTGTTTGTAATTATTATAATTTTTCTGCTAGTGTTTCATATAAATATGAATCATAGTTTTTTTAAAGTTTCATTTATGTTTGAGGTTTTAGGTTAATATGTATACTGGTTTATAAGGTTATGTATGTTTTAAAATACAGGATTATTCATTAATTCATTCTCCATAGATTTGGGTTGTGTAGATCTCAATATGTTTCTGAGTTTGTATTGAGTATAAAGGTGTTCTTAACTTGTAGTACATGCTGATAAAAAGAATTTTTCTTATTTTTAAAAAGGTTGTGTTTAAATTTATAATTAATTAATTCAAAATTAAAAAAATTATTTAAATAATTTCTACAAACGCCATAATGGCCAAATGGTTTGCGGGCTGGTTTTGAGTATCACAGGGTTCAAACATTGGCGGTTTAACACTGGCAGTTCAAACACTGTTAATGGTTCGGAATTTCCATTAAACTGGAGATCCCGGTCTAATTATCCTAAAATATGTGAAAAACGACCGTAGAGCGACAAATCAAACTCCTAAATTCGCTTTCTTTTTAAAAGATACTAATAAATAATCTAATTATTGATTTTTGCATTTATTAATAATTTGATATTCTAAAATGTTCAAATCATTAATAATCAAATAATTAATGATATATATTTACCCAAATATTATTAATTAATTGATAATTATGATTCATAAAAAATTGATAGCTACATAATTTTACATAATATCTAATTTACAATTTTATAAAAGATACTAATAATTTTATAGTTTGATTTGATAATTATAATTCTTAAAAAGTAATGGAAAGTAATGATAAAATGAATAAACGTAAAAAAAAAATTCTAGAATTTTTTTCTAAAATAAAAATTTTAAGATTTGCTATTACTAGTTAAATCTCGAAACACATCTTTTATAAATATAATTACCCAAATATCATTAATTAATTGATTATTATTATTTATAAAATATTGATAGTTACATAATTTTGTATAATATATAATTTATAATTTTATATAAGATAATATATAATTTTATAGTTTGATTTGTAGTCTTTAGTAGTAGTCGATTTTTCTTAAAAAAGCAATGGAAAATAATGATTAAATGAGTAAACGTGAAAAAATTCTAAAATGTCTCTAATAAAATTTTTAAGATTTGCTAGCACTAGTTAAATTTCGAAACGCATCTTTTATCAAAATAAGTGAGTTGTTTTTCTTTTAAATAGTTAGTGAGCAGCAGGTGCAAATTTTCGAAAGGTTTTTCTTGTAGCAATATTTTCCCATTCCTGATAACAAGAAAGAAAACGTAGATTTGCTAAATATTTCAAAATGGGAATAATGCATCCGAAGGCGGCAATATTACCGGAATAAAAAACGATGAGCGAATAGAACGAAATATTCCGTCGTTCATCACACATCCCTGGGTTTATACAGAAATGTATCTTCAAGAGAACTCACACACAAAAAGACAGAGGGCTTTCAAAAAATATCGTTCCCAGAATTTGCAATTTGACTGGTAGAAAATTTCTTTCCATTTCTTGTTTTTTTTTTTTTTGTATTTTTCATTATTATTATTTTCGCTCCCACTGAACTGAAGTGAAGTGGCGCCGTTTGGCGCGTAACGCCTCTTTGCTGTTGTCCGCGGAATCTTCATTTTCTTCCAAAAACTGATGAGAAAAAGGTTCCATTTGTTGGCCTTTCATAATAATGGAACTTTCTCTCCACCAGGATAAAAAAAAAAAAGGGTAAAAAGAGGCTAAAGGGAAGGGGGATCAAGGAATAAAAAACAAAAAAATAATAAATAAAAATAAAAAAAACGAAAATTGGAATCTTGCTTGAATAAACATTCGGTTTGGCTCTAAGACTATAAATAATTCATGGTGATGTTTACGTCAACCAGAAATTTCGTTATTCTTTTTTTATTTATTTATTTTATTTTATTTCGTTTTTTGTCAAAGGTTTGCTAGCGGAAATTTCGCATTATCTGAAATGGGTATTTTTTTTTTTTTTTTTTTTGAGTGAAAAAAAGTTTGTATACAATTCATGAAGGGTAATCTTGTTTAAGGTTTCCACTCTTCCGGCTCTATAAACGATTACGTCTAACGTAATTTAAAAAGAGTATCGAAACTTTGTTTGGATTCTGTATTTGACAAACTTTTTGCGAGATCTAATTCCATACCATCTTGTGGATATCGATTCGAGGTATATATCTTTCTCTACTCTTTAAATGATCAGAAAATAAGAAAGCAATGATGTTGATCTTGGATCATCAAATTATATCTTCCATTGCCTACAGGTAAACACGGTTCTACTTTGCCCTGCCCCAAGTACAAACACCGAGAAAAGTTTCGATTGCGATTAAATTACTTGGATTAAAATCATTCTTATTTTTTCATTTTAAATAAAATCTTTTCTTAATCTAACGTAATGATTTGAGTAAAGCAGCACCATGCCTTAAGTACATTTAATTAGGATATTTTTTATTCAAGAGACAAAATAATAATAAGTTGAATTCGAATATTTTAATCGTAATTGAAAATTATTATCCTACCTGTATGTACATAGAGAGAGCACTGTTTTAAAATGTTTTTTAACTGTATCTGGGAGTTTGGATGAGAAAAAATAATTTTCTTTATATTCATTGATTAAACATGACATTTCTCATCTAAATGCATGCAATAAATGTCACTGTAATTGCATATAATGCATGTAATAAATTACAATAAATTATTATTACATAAAATAATCTGCTTTTTCTATTGATAACAGAAAATACAATAAATTACAATGTATTTTAGTGCATTTGTATACTATATATAATAAGTATTCATATTCGCCAGTTTTAAATACTAGTTTAGCTTAATAAAATTTGAGTTAAAACTTAAGTTTATACTTTAATTAAAATAAAATTTTCCTGTGCATTATAATGCATTTTATTGTTATTTAAAGAGTATGAGAAAATTATAATTAATATTGTGTCAAAAAATTTAATAAATTTCTTTAAAGTAGTTGAATAATTTTGATTTATTTAAAATAAAAATTTGAAGAATAGAGTTCATGGTCTTTATTTCATTTTAAAAAAGTTGCTCGTGACGTCTATTTTACTGACAAAAAGAGTCAATGCCCTTCTATTTATTGAACAAAGAAATTGAGACAAAAATTGCTAAAAAAACTGTTTTAAAATAATCATTTTGTAAAAAAAGATAATTGCAGATAAAACCAGGTAATATTTCAAATTTAGTTAATTTTTAATTTCATTCTTTGTGAATATTTCGCAATAATTAATTAAAAGTCACGTAGAAAATTAAAATTACTATTTTTGCTAAATGACCTTATAGTTTTGATATTGTTTTTTTAAATTTTTTATCTACATAAATTAATAAGTAGTTTCTAAACTTTTAATATAGGTAAATCGTTTATTATAAACTTTCAATTAATTAATTAAAAAAATATGACCTTCATATGGCTTGAAAGATGCACCAATTATCCAAAGATTACTATAAAAATTAACATTATGATAAATTTTACCATTATATGAGAATACTAGGAACATGCAGATATAGGGGTTTTTAAGAATGCTCGAAGCTGGTTAAGTAAGATTAACATCTTTGTGTTCCATTTTCAAATCAAAAAGTATATTCATATTAAATTGGAATTCATTTACAATTTAAATTAAAATGGTTTGCATTAGTTCTTAAGTGTTTCCATTAAATAATAATTTTAAATTGAAACAATGCATTTATTATTAATCTTCAATGTTTTAACCTTATTTAATTTAAATTTAAAAATGAAATAGTATTCTCGATTTGTCTTCGAAAAAATGAAATACTATAGAGAAAGCGATTACAGGAGCCATTTCCGACACATAAATAACACATTATACATCAAAGAGTGTATTGGCCCTGCTGAAACAGTCTTACTATTCTGGCAGGGAGCCACAAAAGCAGCAACGACGCGATAATAAGTTACGTCCGGAACTAGTATTAGTAGCAGCACCACGAAACAACCTAAGAAGCTCTTTTCTTTCTTTAACCACTTGCTGGCTATTCAGTTGGGAGAAGGAAGCTTGCAAATACAGGGTGACATCTAATCACAGGCTACCGGAATCCTGTCTTATCCTTTACATACAAGAAAACAACAAGATTCAAAATTTTTACAGTGGGAGTCTATTGAACTCTAAAAAGTCAGGGTATAGAAACAAATATAAAAAGGTTTTCTACATAGATTTATTGAAAAAAAAATTCGTCTTCATTTCTCATAATCGATTTTTAAAACTCAGAATGATTAATAAAATTGAAAAAATAATTAGAAACATTTTGATTAAATTAAATAATAACTATCTCATATATTTTTCGCTCACATCATTACCTTGTTGTTTATTCTTTAAGTAAATAGGGTGACCAAGCTTCAATAGACATGGAGGCTCGATTCATGAGCAATGATAAGAGGTTCAAATTTTATGAGGACAAGCATTGCATTTACTGCTTCTAGAAATAAGAAGGCTACGAATGTGAAAGTCAGTATAAGAGACATAGCTTTGTAAGAATTCTCCGGGTTTTCTCCCATAAAACACGCAATAAAGGACAGTTAATTCAAAAATACTTCCTGGGAGAATTAAAAACTACATACAAAAAACTCCAAAATCATGAAGTACCGTACAAGAGAAGGAATGCAAAACTTCTCTCAAAATCATGAAGTACCTTATTATTAAAAACGTATACAAGAGAAAATTAATTCAAATCTTCTCTTAGAGTTTCAGTAAGATACAGTAAAAATACATCATTTGCCATGAATATACATTGCCATAAATTTTTTAGGAAACATTATAAAATTGCTATATTATAGAAATAAACAAATATTTAATATTTTTATTAGTTTATAATTTTACTTATATTTCGAATCTTGAATATATTCAATTTGTGAATCATTGTAAAATAAATTTTTGTAGCATTTAAAATTCTAACCTTTCTTTGTGATTTGCAAGTGTTTATCTGTATTGTTTATAAAATTTAATACTATAAGATCCAATCTGTTAGCTTCAGAGGTTCATTCCATGACTTTAGCCAGAGTGAATACCTCTTGGAGGTCGCCACCAATTCATGCATGGTACGCCGCTAAATATCCTGGTATGTCCTTGCAGTGCTCCTGTCCTAGACCTGCTCAAACGGCTTTAGCTAGACTAAGGACTGGCCACACTAAGAGTTTGATCTTCAATGGAGACGAGAAGACATATACCCTTTGTCATTGTTCGGCCATCGCGTCTCCCTCTCATCTCATCGATTGTATTGGTGCCTCTGTGAGGCAACTGTTGAATGAGGGGAGGACAGTTTACGATCTATTGATGCAGCATGATCTACTGGACTTGGTTTAGGATTCTAAATCAAGGGGATAAGCAACAACAACAACAATACTATAAGAATGATATCCATTTTTTAAAAATTTTTGTGAAGTCCATTTTTTTCCCTGTTGCCTAATTAAAAGTTATTAAAAAATTATTTTAATTAAATAAAAACTATTTTTCACTGTAGTATAACAATGTATTGTATTGTTAAATAATATCTCTGTTTTAAAAAATATTATAACGATTTATTCTCAAAACAATAAATCTTTGTAAAAAATTAATTTTACAACATTATCATTATTTGAAAGTCTAATAAAAAAGAAGCAGTGTTATTTTTAGAGTATATTTTTGCATTTATTTTTTTAATTCTAACGTCCTGAAAAAGGTGTACTTTCAAAACAAGAAATAAATGAAAATATGAATTAAGTTTTTACGAAAGTGAAATGGAGGACGACAAAGTGAGATAAATAAATTGATTACGAAAGACTTATTTATGCATATTTCAATTTCACGACAACAAGATTAATTGATTCTCTAATCAACATGACTTATTTATTTTAACTTATTAAAAACCTAAACTTAATTTGCCGGATTTTCTCCAATATTGAATGAAAATGTGAGATTGTTACTTCTAAAAATTCTATTACCCCTTAAAATCCCTTACCCTAAAATATCCTTTCTTCATCAATCATCACGATCTGTTCACGACATATACAAGTACGAGACTCACTAATGTTTAAGAACAACAAAAAAATACGAATTCATAAATTAGTTAATTAGGAAAGGCTTTTAAATTCTGTTTTGTAAATATCTTTCCCTGATGCAGATTGGATTTTAGTAGCCCTAAGATGTATAAAAATTTAATACAATTAACACTATAAAATTTTAATTACAATTAGTAATAAACTATCACCAACCATAAAATATAAATGACATTAGATGTATTTCATGGAGTTAAAAAAGCCAATGTTTTTACCATCTTTTGACCATGAATTATTTCCGCCACAAGTGGACGTTCCCTTTCCTGTATGCAAGCGTTCTGGCCACTTGGTATCCCGCTGTTTGGGAAAAAAAAAGAGGACAGGAATGGGAAGGAAAAAAAAGCAGTTGACTCAATTCCTGAACTTTTAGAGGTCGTAAAAATCCGTTCTCCTTTATCACGATTGGCCTCTACATCAGTCCGTCTCTGTCGGACGGCTCACTTCATGTTGACCTCTAAAAGTCGGACGGAATTAATTGTTGCGGTTGAGCTTACAGAAAAAGAAAGAGAAAAAAGGCATCGAAGTATGGTTGGACAATCAAACTCTTATGTATTTGCATGTAATATAAGTAATGTCGAGCAAAATATTCTCTATTAGTTAAATTAATGAAATTACTGAAAAAAGTATTTAAAAGCAATGCAATTTCATTGTTGAATTCCTTATTATTTTTAGTGTATTAAAACTTGCCATTTTCTATTTAGAGTACTTAAAAAAAAAAATTAAGGATGCAGTAGCAGTTACTTTATTTATTACTCCACATATAATATACTTGTAAAAAGTGCTAGCCAAATTTCAAAAAAAGAGGAAAGATCAAATGATAGTGTCTTGCATTGATAGGCAGGTTACCTGGATTTTCCAGGTTTTCTCCTATATGATGCTTTCTCACGTGCAAACGTGGAAAAATTATGCCTAAAAGTCCAACTGTAAACCATGCCCTCATCTCATCGTCTGTAGTGGACTGTTCGTGGATACAAAAAGTACTGTTATCAGTTATGTCACTGCTTTTAAAACAAATAGATTCGTTGTTGATAATGACAGAATCTCAACAATTGTCTTAATATTTGCAATCATTCAGCAATTAATTTTCAGAATCCTTTTAAGTTTCTCTAAATTCATCTTATTCCCTTCTAGATTTCTCTTATTTCTTCTAAACTATCCTTAAAAGTTCATCTGTAAACCATGTCCTCGTCCCCACACCTATAGTGGACTTTTTGTGGCATACGTAAATGGAACACAAGCTGTAATTCCCAATGTTAAACACACATATACCACAAAAAAAAATTACTGGTGTCACTTACAGACACTACTATAAAAACAAATAGATTCGGCTATGGTATTGACGGAATCTCAACAATTGTCTGAGACAATATTTCTCAATGATTCAGTACTTAACTTTCGGAATCTTTCTATAAAGCATATCTTGATGAATTACATTAAAAACTGGAAGAATAGCATTGATCCTTTCATTTCGGAAATTTTAGGTTAGAGTGTATTTTGATGTCATTCCCCCATCAAGATAATACGTGGTAACTGTGTGTAGTAAAGTGAATATGATACATATGAATTTCAAAGATAGTGAGTCTATACAGTTAATAGGGGCCAATGATAGCGAATTTGCAAAGTATAACTTCTGATTTTATTTCGGAACATGGATAAAGGAGAAAATCAAACAAGTTTAAATATAAGATTATTGAATTTTAGATACAACTGAATGTTTTGTTTAAAGAGTTTGTTAACATAAAAAAAGCTTGTAAACTGAGATATTGAATGATATTGTTAAAAAATTAGTTAAGAGTTTTGTATAATAAGTTTTGTATAGTTAAAGAGTTTTGTATAATAAGTTTTGTATAAGTTAAAGAGTTTTGTATAATATTTTGTAACACAATGACTTATTTTAGATGCGTCTATTGTATTTTAATTTTTGGATGAAGATTGCATATTTTAACAATAAGAACAAATTTGTATTATATCTAAATACAAACCTTTATAAAATTACAGATATATATTTATTTATCTCATAAAAATGAACCATGTAACAGTCATCAAAAAGTTCATCTTCAATAAATCAGAATTTATGTAAATATCACGAAATTTTAATATCAAATGGAACATTAAGATCCATACTCAAAATCTTGTCTTCAAGTAGTATGTAAATTAGACAAATTAATAATAATTTCTTGTTATAAAAATACCTATATACAAAAATTTAGCTAATTTACCTTAGATTATTGTCCTAATTTTGTTAATTTTTTTTTTTTTTTTAAATTATAAACAGTTTTTGCAATAAAATTTAATAAAACGCAATTAAAAAATTATTGATTATTTACTATCTTATATATTGATTATTTATTCCAATCTAAATAAAAGTTTAATTCGTTATAAATCTTGTCGAGTTAATAATTTTACTCTGATTTTATATACTTACGCCATAAATATTTCAAGAATACATTCATTCTTCCTATAACCAAACAGGCTTCCAAATCCTATACCTATAAGCCAGTACATTTCTGCATAGATTTGCAAGCAAAGATTCATTGATTTATTTATTCAGTTCCGAGTAGTACTGACTGCATAGTACACCCTTATTCTGTCTATAATAAAGCCCTTACTCAAACAGAGAGCTTGTTCGTGCATACCCCTACAAAATTTAAATTATAACAAGCAAACTCTTTCCCCCTTCCAAATATATGTGCCCATTCAATTTCTCAGCGGAATCTCTTGCACGGACACAAAATATGCAAGAGATATTGGCAGTAGTCATACCTGCCTACTTTAATATGCATGTTATGCGGGTACAACGATTGCTTCTTCATTCGAAAAATGTCAAACATTTTATTGTTCTTTCAGAGGAATTTTTCTCTTATCATGTGTCTATACTGCATGAAGGGTAGTCAAACATTTTTTTTTTGCTTGCATTTTTATGCAAATATGCTAAAAATAATTGAACATGTTAAAAACGATTTCTGAAACTCTAATTGCATGAATTCATGAATTAATTGCATTTATTAATTGTAGGTTTTTAGTTTATCTAATTTTAAATCTGTTATAATTTGATATTATTATTTAGAAATTAAATAACTTTGACCACAATTTTTTTCTAATTATTAAGCTTTAGCCCATTTATTTTTGAATCCACAAAGTTGACCACTTAAGATTGATGAAAATCACTTCGATAGATAAGTGCACACTTTAGGCCATTGAAGAAGAACTTAGGAACGTTAGTACATGAGTACCGTATTGAAGAAAATTGTAAGCATCCATTTCGACTAATATGATGTCTTCTGTCATAATTTTCTCAAAATCTATAATTTTCACAGTAATAACGTAAGGCATGCCACTATATAGATATCTGCATAAGTTCCAGTACAGAAACTGAGGCTTTTAAATAAGAATCTAATTTTTAAAAGTTGTAATGTGACTTCCACTATAATTAAAATATAATAAAATGTTTATTAATTTCCAATGTTACTTATTTTATTTTCCAATAATTCGTAAATTCGTATTTAATTGAATGGTTTAGAAATTATGGAATTTTTAAAAACTCTAATAATATTAGTACTAACTGTATTTCACGTGATCATAAAAAATATTAGATATTACAAAAACAAATTCTAGATACATTATTCTGGTGTATTTTGCAAATTTCTACTTTATGGTTAAGTATTCTTGCATATTAATTAACTAGCTCAATAAGCCGGTATTTCTCTAACTCATCTAAAAGAACTGATAGAAGAAGGGTAAAAGAGACAAAATTTAATAATTAGAAACAGATTTGCTTTTATTAATATTTTGTAAAAAAAATCACCATCAGTTAAAAAATAATTTCAATTAAAAGTTTCAGGCAATAGCTTGTGCGTGCACAATATTTTCAGTTTTTGCACTCAAAGAATGAGTAATTAATGCTTAGTATTACTAAATCAAAACATATTATATACTGGAATTTTTTTCACCCAATTTTTAACGAGCGTTTTTAGGGTGTTAGAATCTATAAATATCGCTCATTAAAACGAATACCCGAACCCTCTCGGAGAAAGCTCGCACTCGAACCCTCTCTTAAAAGAGAAAATAACCGGATGAAAATCGACGACGAGAAGCCTTAAGGAGGAGTATTAGAGTTTTAAAAAGAAATTTAGAAGTTATGAGGAACTTTTTAAAACAGCCTATGATCTTATGTTGGGCCATAGACTATGCATGTGCCAAATTTGAAAGTTTCAAGTTCCAAATTTGAAAATTTCAAAAGTTTAAGTATGAATTTATATAAAAGACAAACAAACAAGAGATTTTCAAATTTACACGTTAAATTGACGATAAAGAACATTTAAATTTTATTATCATGTCTCTCATTTTCCCACAGAATGATATCATGATAAAAATTTATATAAAAATTCAATTTATAACAAATAGCCTATGATATATTGGCCATAGGCAATGCATATATCAAATTTGAAAGCCTATGAATACTATGAAAACTATGAATTTTGTAAACGACAGACAGACAGATTTTCAAATTTACATATTAAATTGACTAAAAACATTTAAATTTTATTATCCCATTTTTCCATAGAATGGTATGGTGATAAAAAATTGATATAAAAGCTCAATTTATTACCTAGTATTTTTACGTTGGTCATAGTCTAGTGTCAAATTTGAAAGCTTCAGGTTCAAAAACTATGAACTTATATAAAGGACAACCAAACAAATTTTCAAATTTACATATTAAATTGACGATAAAAAACATTTAGATTTTAAATACCATCATGATAAAAATTTATATAAAAGCTTAATTTATAACAAATAGCCTATGATATATTGACTAGCCAAATTATCAATTACCAAGGGGAGAGAAAGCTTCAAATTCCAAACTATGAATTTATATAAAGGACAGGCAAACACATTTTCAAATTTACATACTAAATTTTATTATTCCATTTTTCCATAAATTGGCATAGTGATAAAAATTGATATAAGGGCTCAATTTATCATCTATTTTTTACGTTGTGTGTACGTATAAGTGTCAAATTTGAAAGCTTCAGGTTCAAAACTATGAATTTATATCAAGGACAAACAAACAGATTTTCAAATTTGCATATTAAATTGGCGATAAAAAACATTTAAATTTTATTATCCCATTTTTCCATAAAATGGAATGGTGATAAAAAATTGATATAAGGGCTCAATTAATCATACATTTTCTTACGAGTCAATTTGAAAGTTTCAGGTTGAAAACTATGAATTTATATAAAAGACAACCAAACAAATTTTCAAATTTGCATATTAAATTGACGATAAAGAACATTTAAATTTTATTATCCCATTTCTTTCCATAGAATGTCATGGTGATAAAAATTGATATAAATGCCCAATTTATAACAAATTCACATTTTTCAAACCTCTTAGTTTTCTTTTTCCAACTAACAGGATTTATGGGCCTCTGAAAATTGCTACGTGCGCCATCGCATTCTCTGCTCCTTTTTAAAAAGTGTATGTCTTCCTCTCGCATGTTTATTCCTCAGGTTTTTTTTCTCTGTGCCAATCCCCAAAAATGTGCGCAAATCCCTAAAGGCTTATAGTTCCATTAAACATTAGGTTTTTGGCCTGAAAACACGGTTGCATAAAATCAGGCTCTGTCCGAATGATTTAGCAAAGAGGGGGAGAAGACAGTTGATGTGAGGATAACAGTTCTTTTTGTAGTCTTCAAACAAATGTGTCCGTCTGTCGACCAGGATTTAGAAACGGACGATCTTGGGCATCATTATTGATTTTACACCCCCATCCCCCTTCAACACATTGTTCCCTCCCACCTACAAAAAATATTTTCTTTGATCCCCTTAAAAGTTGCCGAATAAGAAAAACACTCAGTGAAACAAAACAAAACAAATGAAAAATGGGAATGTTTTAGATATTTCTATGAACCCATTCAGAGCTTCAGACCCCCCTCCCTCCCTAGAATTTCCCTACAATGTAAGCCGTTACCTTTGCATTGATGCTCTCTCAGGTAAATGTCCTTCTTTAAAAAAAACTGTTCTGGATGAAGAGAGGGATTCGAAAAGTGTTCAGCTTCCTTGTCATACGATATTCAAAACAGGAATGAATTTACATCAATTCTGTGTTATTTTATGGATTCCTTAGACATATATATTCTCTGATGTTTCATCAATCATGTAATTAAACATAATAACATTGTGAGAAAGATTATATTTATACGATTAAACTTATGAATAAGATTAAGCAAGTATTAGATCAATGTAAAAAAGAAAGGCCGCACCAAGACCGAATCAATCTCTCAAAATAATTAAAACTTGATTTATTTTGCTAAAAATGCATTTTCAAATTCCTTTGGTGCGGTCTTGGTGCGGCCTTTATAATATATATACTCTATATATTATATAATATAATGCCTCTATATAATATATACTCTATATATTATATAGAGTACAGTAGAAGATGGAAAAACTGATAAGATTTAGAAATCAGTCATTTCTTGGCAATGGTATTGTTAAAAAGTAACATTACATGGAATTTTATCTCTCTCTCTCTCTCTCTCTATATATATATATATATATATATATATAAAATATATCTTTATGATAATTTTTTTTTCACTTATATTTTACTGCATATTATACAGGATCCTTAACTAACTACGGGGAAAATAAATTTGTTCTCGCATGATTAGTCTTTCTTTTTGGACAATTCGGCTTTGGTTTCTCGGCTTTCAGTTATTTCATAGATTCCAACACCATTTGAAAAATTTGGATAACTATGTTTTTATTCTACCAAACTACAGCACATAAAAAATGAAATATTATACACAGTCTTCACATAACATAGATTTAAAAAAATTTCAGGTAACAAAATAGTCATCGTTATGGCCTGTTGTTGCCTTTTCACAACATTATTTAACTAGCTAAAAAATAAATATTACTTCTTCCATTTTCACCTTTGCTCCATTAATTTGCCTGCTATAAATGCAAAAATTAAATTTCATCGCTTTCCTTCAAGTGGAAAAGATTTGGTCGGATTGGCTTAAAAATATTACTATCCCTTTGCAGTATATGAACCCTATCAGAAAATGCACCTTTTCCACCATATTACAAAATACGGCAAACCGACGAATTCACAATAAAATTTTATCAAGTTCAGCGATTGATCAAGGATTTTAAGCTGCAACTTTGAACCGTTGACTGCAACTGCTTTATTCGAATATTCCTAAACTTATTCTATATGAATTTTTTTTTTTTGTGTGTGTGTAATGTGTATTAATTTTTATTTTGGTAGAATGCCCTGGGTGCAATACAGCAGTATTTATCTTGATAATGATCAATCTATCTTATTAAAGCACAAGCCCCATACTAATTTCTTTTCATTTGTTAATTATATTAATATTATATTTTATACATAAAATGTTGTTTCATACGTCAATTTTTATTCATTTTTATTTTACTTGCATAAAACTAGTATATTTAAACAGCTTTTAAATAATTACAATTTCTTTGATTTAGCTTAGCCTAATCTGATTTTTTTTTTGTCATGAAATAACATTATTACCTGTTTATATTTCCGATTTAATAGTAAAATAAGTATATTTTTTAACGCAAAAATTTTTAATTAAAAAGTTATTAAAGAGTCTTTATAATAGATACTAGCATATTTTTAATTGAGGAAAGTTTTTAATTTGTTTGATTTTATTATTAATTTTTTCATTTTCCTCATTATACACAAAAAGAAACTTTTTACTTTTGAAGTTCTCCAAGAAATTATACGACAATTCTTGCGAAATTCAAACTGTCACGACGATTCAGACTATCAAAGTGATTTGTCTGAAATGCAAATGTATACTTTTGCATACCTTGGGCAACTTTTGTCTAGTGAGCATTTAGATGTTTTTTTCTATACTAGGGAATTTAAAATGCGTTACAAAATCTTTTTAGAACTCAGAATATAATGAAAATAGAATATAATTTTCAGAAACGGTAAATGAACGGTATATTTGTTGACTACAATCACAAATAGAGAAAACAAAAAATATGTCTGGAAATCTAATACGTGCATTTTTTTAACATAATGATATCGCATCAAGAATTGTAATATAGTAAATCTATATTGATTTATAAAAATTTGATTAAAATGTATAGCAAGTTTCTCTTATATAATGCTATATCAAATTTAATCACTTTCATTAATTATATAATGTAAAAAAGAATCCGCGTGTAATCTTATTTCTTTTGTAAAAAACCTCGCAAAGAAAAGGGCTTTACTACTATAAATTAATTGTTTGACTACTTGAATGGTAGGCTGGTAGATTTAAGAAAGAAGCCTATTTCAGTTTACCGCCCTATCTATTTTTTCAGAGAAAACATAAGTTGTTGATTTTATAAGTTGATTTTATGATTTTAAAAATAATTTTATTATTTTTGTTTTATATAATGAATCGTTTTCATTGTTAAATAATCAATTATCATATACTAAATTTTATATAAAAATAATTTGCGTCAGTTAATTTCTTTCTCATTTAGTCATTATTGTTTTAATTAAAATAAAAACAATAATCATAAAATGAGAGAGAAAGATAAAGCCATCAATAATTAAAGAATGCTTGATGTGAACTGGTATTCATCAAGCATGGTAACTGGTTTTTACAAAGTAAAAACTATGCTACTAAACTATACGAAAACTATAGCAGAATATCTATCTTCAGCTATAGTTATTAATTATAATTATAGCTGAATATCATTTATCTTTGGCATTTGCCTTTTGCGTATCAAAGAATTCAGGAAAGCAATAATTTATAAAAAAAAAAAAATTAAATTAAACTGATACTACATTTCATTATTTGTACAAGATGCTTGTGTTTAGGACAACATTAACCGGAACATTATTATAGACTCTAAACAATTCAACAACTGGTCACAATTTAGCAATATCGACGTTCAGTTCAGTTTCCGAGATATATTAATTAATCACGCAATATTAATATATATTAATTATTCACGATAGCAAATATTTTATGAGAATTTTAAGCATTACTTTATAAAATCCTTAATACAAAACGGAAAAATGATGTTGTTATTCATATGAAATACTATAACAAAACATTTTATCTTATACCAAGATAAATTAAAAACATGTTTGTTTCAAAAAACTTTTATTTAAAATTTGTTATATTATTGCAAGTGATATTTATTTCAAATAAGCTGTCCTAACTTAATCATAAAATATTAAATAAGTTTTTCTTTTAATATAATTTTCATATGATACACATATAATTAAAAAAAATATTTAATAGATTTTTTTTTCTCTTTCAAATGCCTTTTAATATAGTGTAACAGTCAAACTTAAGAAATATTTGAAAGCATTTATCTGGCAGATAAGTTTTCATCAATTCAGCAGTCTTAAAAAAAGATCAATTCAAATGCTATCTAAGACATTTGTCAAGGTCTCACAATAGAAGTATTGAACTTTTGTATCATTTAACAATAATTTTCCTTTTACAAATTGAGAATGAAAGTAACATTTTAAATCTCTCTCGTTTCAGCTACAGGTAGAGAATTTTTTTTTTTTTAAATTTACCTTTCGTTAAGAAAGAAAATGATTTGCACTTTTACCATTTTATATAGATTACCAATGAAAGCAAATTATAAATTTAAACAAATTATCAGATGAAAATGGAAATAACAGACATTCACTTTAGTTCTAATGTTTTGTGCTTACTTTAAAATTTGATTATACATCTTTAAAATGTCAGTTGATGATACATTTTAACCAGTAGATGGAGCATATTAAAATGAAATTTAGAATTTTGAATGATTGAAAATTATGCAAAAAAAAATCATGATAAAGAAAAATAATTTTTTTCTTATTGTACGAAATATTTTTATATTATTGATATAAATTTTAAAAATATTTTATATAAATTCGATAATACATCATCTAATTTAATGATGATACATCTTTAAATCGTCAGTTGATGATACATTTCAGCCTGTAGATTGAAGATATTTAAATGAAGTTTAGAATTTTGGATGATTGTAAAATATGTATAAAAATCATGATATTTCTAAAAGAAAAATAACTTCCTTTCTATTTTGTGAATTATTTTTATGTTATCTAGAAACTTTAATTACATGAGATGTAATTGGCTCTTCCGTGAAATTATTTAAAAAAAGTAAAAATAAATGCATAGCATATAATTTGACAGTTTATGCCAAACATAGCAAAACTAATGTAATTATACATCTTTTTTTTCATTTTTGAAATTTTAATTGTGAAATATAAGGAGGTAAATATTAAAAGTAATTATTATAGGAAGTAATTATTAAATGTCAATTGAAGATAATAATAAATAAATAAATAAATCAAAATTAACTTAATATAAAATATATATTTCATGTTTATTTAGTTGTTATTAAATTCTTATCAAACTATTTATTTGTATGAAAAATAAGGTAAAGGTTAAAATAAACTAGTAAAAAATAGCAGCTCTTTATAAAAAAAAATTATAACGGTAACTATTTTTATATAATGTATATTTATTACAATTATCGTTATTTTTAATTGAACAAAAAATAACGAAAGAGAATCCTGAGTGAATTTTGTAGCTAATATTAAATGCATAAATTAGATGATAATTTTTTTTAAATAATGAGGTTCTCACATTATTTTGTTGTCAAATTTCTTCATTTGTTAATTTTAACATGGCTATATATTTTTCGAAAGCCATGTAGAGCAATATGCAGTAAATGAAATATACTTGACTAAATATACTTTACTGAAGTAAATATAACTTTAAGTATGTATTATTTCAAAAACAAAATTGAATGGCTTGGATACAAAACTAAGCTTTAGTAACTTAATTTCTATGCAGGTTTAGATAAAAGTAAGATTTCTTTTACCAATTCCAACTGATTCTTTTTTTTCTTCTCGATATTAACTGAACAGATTTGAATTTCAGCATTGATTAGATACAAACTTAGTATGGATTGAGAGACAGTTTCTCCAAAGTTTTCCCCCTTAACATTACAAAATGACTTTTTTTCCCTCCGCTAAATGTCTACCTTGAAATTCAAATTTTAAGGAGGTTTGTTCCTTCCCTCGTCTGTGGAAGAAAACAGAAGAAAAAAAGGAAAAAGCATATTATTAAGACGTCCCCAACTGGCGAATGCATTAGACGTGCATGTACAAAGGGAATTTCTTCCCTTTTTTTTCTTCTTCTTCCAGGAATACATTTAGGAGAAGAAGTTCGAAATTCCATTTGCCGAAATCCCGAAGGTAGAATCCTGGTATACAAATGACCCCCTCTTGTGCACGAAGATAATGCCATGCACCGAAAGAGGCAAAAGTTTTTTTCTTCTTCTTTTGCAAGAAAAAGGAAAAATAAAAATAATGTATTCTTCCTTTATCTGAATCACTTAAATAACTAAAAACAAAACAAAAAAAACAAAAAAAAAAACTACGAGAGTGCATTGATTCATTGTTATCCATTTAAAGTAGATTCTTTTTCTGACTTGCGTTCAGTACTACACTTCTGGGACTAATAAAAACAAAAATGATGAAAAAGCTCTAAGCGGGCTATGGCTTCAGAGGAGCGAGCTAAAACAATATGCATGCGATTTTTCCTCATTAGTCTGGGAAAGAAAAAAGGGGGTATCTTTTCTCTCCCCCCCTCGAATAATTTATCCCAGGTAGCACTGCTGCAAAAGGGGCCGTCACTGTTAAGTTGGTATGCAAATTTCTGCTTGGCTCTGCCAATCAGGAGGCGTGGTTTCCCCCCGCCCCCATCCAGTGTCAGCCTATCACTGCGCCATCATTTCAACCACAGAGACTATTGATCGGTGCTCCTTGCATAGGAGGCACTCTTATGCATCTCCTCTTCCCCCTCCCTCGCATCCTCCACCCCCGCTCTCTCTAACAAGGACTTCTCCCTCTTTTCTTTAAGCATCTTCTCCACAATCCGCGACAATGGCGGGTTTTTGCTCTTGCGCTTCTTTTTGCTCCGCATCCTCCCAAAATCACGTCGTCCGAGTGTGTCAACTGGAGGAGGAAGCTGTAGAGATTTTTTTAAAAGATTTTAAAATACTTTTTTAAAATGTTTTTTTTTAAAGTTTATAATTGGATTTTTAATTCGAAATTTATCAGTACTATTAGTGACTCTAATTGAAATTAATAGATAATTTAAATTTTTAAATATTGCTCATAATTTTTTGATGATAAATAAGAAATTAAAAATTAATGAATTAATTAATTACAGAAACATTCTACAATTAATCAAATTTAATAAACTTTCTTCTCCAATTTTGCACTAACGTACTTTTTGTATTAATTTTACTTTGAATTAAATTTGATTTCAAAAAACTTAACAACATTTTAATTAAGAAATCTTTTAAATTCTACTTATCATCTTGAACACAGTTAATATAAAACCAACAATATTCATATAATTATCTTGATAAAATAACTCGCTTTCAAATTTTTTAAAATAAATATCTATTTTTATTAATAATTTTCAATTCATTATAAGAAATTAAATCATCACCATATATATCTTTTTATAAATGAAAATGTTTATACTTATTACATGTAGTTTATAATTAGAAATTGTATTTATAAGTGGAAATGACAGTTTCAAAAATCATTATTTTAATTATCTTTTTAAAAGTAATTAATTATTTTAATTTAACATTAATTTATTGTTTTTCTTTGTTCTTTAAATTGATAATGTATTTTTCATAGATATAAATAAGTTTTTAAATACTTTACTTAAATTGTAAATAGAATACATGTATTTTACAATAGTTGTAATACCTGATTAATTTATTTTAATTAAAAAATATAAAGTAGCAGGAAATAATTTTATCTGCCATACATGTAAAAATTTTCTTTTATATTTCACTAACAACAAAATATAAAGACATTTTTGCATGGCTTAAAAAAAAAGGTATAAAATTTATACGACTTTTGCTGATTAGGTAATTGTTTATAATATTTTTTTCTTTTATATAATAAAAATATTGTTATTCAGTTAAAAAAAATGTCTCTAAGATTATTTATGTCTCCTGCTAAATTGTCAGAGGAATTCAAACATTTTACAAAGAAATGCAACAGTAAATTTTTTGTTATTTTAACAATAATATTTTCAAGAGTATTAATTTTATGCTTTTGATTACCCTTTTTTTGGATATCAGCGTTTTTACATTTTGTTTTAAATTTAATATAACACGAAAATAATACAATTCATAACTTGCAAAGGGTGAAAATAACAATATTTCGTATGATAGTATTTGTCATTTATTCATTGAAATTTAATGCTTTTTACAAAATTTTACAGAAAAAATAGCCTTAAATAAATCAATTTAATGTTACATACAATCATTTATCAGTAGTCTTAAAAATGTTATATGAAATAAATAAATCATTTGTAAGTAATATAAGCTGCTTATTTCTAAGATTGACAATAAAATTATCATCCGTAACAGTTGTTGAATCTCTTTAAAAAACAATAATTCATTACAACAAAATAATATAATTTTAAGTTAATCCAACTGCGTTATTTTGTAACAATTTATTAAAATAACGAAAGATAAAGAATTTGCCATATATTTCTATAAAAATAATTTTCTGCATTCCACAATAAATTAAATCCAAAGTTTTCGAAAACATCTGAACATTTTATTCAAAGATATTTTATGTGCGAATACTTTTCATGTGAATCATAAATTTATTGATATAGTTTTATCAAAATTTATCTCAAGCTTTGCTAAATTCATGCAATGTCAAATATTTTTTTATTAAAATTTATTATTGTTATTTTATTTATTTCATTATTATTTTTTATTTATTTGAAATAAGACTTAAATATTTAAGTAAAAACTATATTTAAAATTACTGAAATGAAATTTAAATAATTATATATATTCCATATTACCTGAATATTCTTACAAATGAATATAATGTATATCGTTTTAAAAAAGTATTTATCCACCTAAATTTACCTGTTCGTATACTTTTAAGAGTTAAATGCTTTGTTTTTCTTTTATGCTTTATGCTTATGTGTAACTGCATAATGCAGTTAACTAATATGTAAATATTGCATTAAGATTTTAAAATTTATAAGGCTTTTGTCAATTAGATATTTCATTGATACTAAGGTTCTTTTTTTCAAGGTTCATAACATATAGTTTAGCATTTTTATCAAGACAGATAACTTTAAAAATTAAAAAGACTAAATTTAATGCCAAAAAAGCAGAAGAAATTACTTTCTTAAAATATTCTTCCAAACTAGATAAGATTGTCAAAATGAGATCTTATACCACAATAAACATGGCTATTTTGATAAAAGAAATTAGTATTCTATGTATGTTTGTCTTTCAAGAGGACCTAATTTTAAATTTTTATATAATGTACTTGCAAATTAGATAAGATTGAAAAATGCAATCATGTTCGACAATAAACATGGCTAGTATTTTGATGAAAGCGAGAAAGTTAGAATTCTTTGATTCACTTTTCAAGGAACTAATTTTAAATGCTATAAAATATATCTATAAGATTAGATTGTAAAATTGCGATCTTATTGGACAATAAACATGGCTGTTTTGAAAGAGAAAAAGAAATTAAAATTCTACGAAAGATTCACTTTTCTAAGGAACTAAATTTAAATTTATTTTCATTTGTTGATAATGTTTTTATGATTATCATAATCACTATATCACACTATTTTCTGAATTTTTATTTTGCTTTATATTTCTTCAAACATTTCTTGCTTGAAAACAAATGTAAAATAGTATTACTCGATTACTCAGCATACCAGTATTGACAAAAATATTCTAATAATGACGTTCTACTTTTTCAACTTTCCATTTTTCTTCGCACTTTTTATAAGCAAGGACGTCTAAACTGTAAGGCCTTCTCCAAATATTCGCATGCATGTTGCATTCGCTTTACATCACGTTGTTTAAATTACGATTTGCACTAACAGTTTTTTCCACACTTTTTTTTTCTCATAAGACATATTTAAAACACTATTATATGATTATCAAGCTGAAGAAGTCATTTGTTGGTATATTGGCCATTGACTCGTCACTTGTCAATGGTAGGTAGGTTGGCTGAAAGATGTCTTTACATATTTTGATAAAGTATGTAAGAAAATTGCTGAGTATTGTTTAATACCTGCAGTTGGATTGCCTAAGATTACCGTAAAGCAGTTGCCCTAACAGTTTCTTCAATACTTTTCCTTCTCATAAGACATAATTAAGATACTAATATATGACCATCAAGCTAATAAAGTCACTTGGTGGGATATTGGCTGTCACTCGTCACTGGTCAATGGTAGGCAGGTTGATTGAAAGATTTCTTTACATATTTTGTATGTTAAGTATGTAAGAAAATTGCTGTGTATTATTTACTACCAGCAGTTTGATTGCCGTAAGATAATTTAATATACCTCTTATCAATGATACTAATCTCTTCTAGTCGGAATTTCGATTTTCACTGGAAAAAAACCAATTATGGCATTCCCCGTATAATGCATTGCGATGCTGTTATCCATGCTTAAATTTACAGTTTACAAAAATGCGATGACACAATCTTCGGCAATTTTTCAGAAAGGGAAGAGAGAGAAAAAAAAATTTAACAAAAATTGGTCCTAAAACCAATTCTTCTAAAAAAAAAAAAAAAAAAAAGTAAACAAGCAAGAATTTGGGCGAACATATTTAACAAAGAAAACGTGACTTGTTTCCGAAAGGACCGATAAATCGCCATCTTGTTTTGTCATCTGATTGCAGGTCACTGTAAACTATTCCATTGGGTAATATAATAAAAGAAAAAGCACTACCCTGGAACGTTTTCACCAACAAATCCCAACGTTCTATGGCCTACCTACATTATGGCGTTTCGCCAGCTCATGGCAGTTAGAGCCATCCCCACTGAACCCCCTTTCTACTTTTTCCTATTAAACTCACCCAGCAGCTTGAAGACCCAGTGTGGGTCATTTCGACCGTTTGGAGTTGTCGAAAACTGGCCGATTCAATCAGTTTGAAGAATTTTTTTGTCCATCATCCCCCCACCCCCTTTTTTATTGTCAATTCTATATTCCAACACCCTCTGCGCATGCATCAGTAAGCTCTGGAGCAGGCTTTGACATCTGTCTTGGCAACTAATGAAGAAGAATACTCTTTTTTTTAAAAAAAAAAAAAGTGTGGGTTTGAATTTTTAAAAAAAACCCACACTTATAAATGGGTCAGCAGAGGATAAAGACCTATAGTTGCATATATAGCTACATAACGAATTTTATACCTTGGTGGTGCCAATGAACCCTGCCTGGGTCTGGGGTGGTTCGTACCTGGGGGTGATCAAGACGCTTTCCCCACCTGTGGGGAGGGGGTTGTAAAAAACGGAGGCATAAAAGAAATTGGGGTAGTATATGCGTTGTTGCATAAAAAATATAAGGCAGCCCGGGTAAAAAAATGGGATGGTTAGCGTCAATGACCTCGCCGGAATACTTCCGTTACGCAATATCCGCTTCCAAATCCAACCAGGAACGGAATCTTAGAAAATTCTTGAAGAACTGCCGCGAAGTTTGAAGCTCGGGAAGTGTTTGGATATGTCCCAAGAGTGAACTTGGGCAGTAGAGTATTTTGAGGCTCGATCGCGTTTTTGTGTATGCATAGTAAGATGGGTTATTCCTGCAGCAAGCAAAGCAAATCGGTTTTGTTATTGTTTTAGGAAAAAGTGCATTGTTTTGAGTACGTTTTATTGGTGGATTATTATATTTCTTAAGGTAAGTTAAGTTTAAAATAATGCAACCCCATTGTAAAAATAATTTATTTTGCAGATGAAAATCTCATTCTGCGAGTACCAATTATCTCAATTTAATTACTTTAATTTATAAAATCTTTTATTATTTTTACTTATTTTTTATATATTGAATAATTTATAATTTGTTAATATCATAATGGATATTTTATTTTGAGTTTTAAAGTTTTATTATTTTTTAAAAAATATATTATTATACATTGCATTTTTTACATATTATTTTATGCAGTTTTTGATTTAACTAAGTAGCAAATAAAATTATTTGCTACTTATTAAACATAAATTACTTATTAAAATATATTCATCTGTATACATATTTTTTATACAATCATGACCTTCAAGTACTTTTTTTCATATTGCCCCTTATTTTTACAAATTAACACAATTTTTCAAAAATATATAAAACAATTGTTACTATTATTTATTTTTCATATAATCGTTATTTGCTATTATTTTATTGCATAATATTTGTATCTACTTTTAATTTCCTTGCTTTCAAAAATATAAAATATGCTAGTATACATACAAGTTTATAGAATAATACTTACCATAAACTCTTTATTAATATTTGTTAGATTTTGATAATTAATACAATAAAAAAATAATACATTTCTTAAACAACTTTATCACCACCTGAAAATAGGACTATTACAACAAAATCATATTATATTTACGAAAAAGATAAATATTCTAAGCTTTTATGAATTACTGTATAATAGAAAATTCTCATGAAAATCAAATCTAACAACATTATATAATATGCAACTTTATGATGTTCATTCATTTCAATATTACTTCAATTCATAGTACTAACTCGAAGAAATCAGTTCTTACCCCTATAATTATCAAATAGAAATAAATATTAAAACAATCATCAATTGATGAAAAAAAGAAAAACGAAATTGGTGAAGGGTAAATTTATCTACGCAAATATGAAGCGATTTTTAATAACTTTAACATGAAGTTGCATTTTATGAGAGAAATAAATTTTATATTTTAGATCTGTGTATTTCACTAACACTTAAAGTTGGATAATTTTTGTATTTATTTAAATTTCTAATATAAATACATATCTTATTTGTCTGTCTAAGTATTTATCAAAATAAATTTGAAAATTGTCACTTGTGACATCTTAAAAAAAATAATAATTTATTATGTTATCTAATTCTTATTATTATTCTTCGGTATATTAGTTTTTCATTGATATATTTAAAGCATGAAAAAATTGTTGGGTACTTTAAGTTAAAAAGTTTGGGAATTATTTGCTATTAGAACAACAGAGCTATAGCAAATTCAGTGCTACCAGGGTGCTCCACAAGGTGCTTGTTAAAGAACACTCAAATTGCATCATCACAACTTCGAGCGAATAATAACAAAGTAACATACCTCTGCCCCCTTTTTCTCGAAAGACATTCCGACCTACAGAATTATAATGATTATCCCTGAGACAGACATGGAAACTTTCTTTTTGTCTTGGCTTGTCGAGTTTCTAACAAGCTTTCTTGTTTCGGAAACTCCCCCAGTTATCCGCCAAACCAAAATTATGAAACAAGAATTAAATTCTGTAATAGACAAATTATCCAAAATTTTTCAGTTACGGTAATAGAGAATATCTCAAAAATTTGTCAGTTGCTCACTAAGTTATTCGATAAATAGAATTTCTACTATGATTTAAAATTAATATTTTATCAATGCTTTCAATTAAAATGTGTACTTTTCTTTAATTTCAAACAGTTATAATTACGGATAAACTACTTTATTTAAACTCCCTATTAAATTTATATATTTTATTATTCTTTAATTAAAAAAAAAAGAGAACTAAAATGGATTACAGTGCATTTTAAAGTTACATGTATACTAACTAACTCCCTGGTACTACAGACGGCCCTTGGCCCACCATGGCCATTTCATATTTACATTCATATTTACGCTGTACAATCATATTAAACAGGGACCTACAGTTTAAAGGGGATATCCAACCACTACAAACATCCATGGCGCCGCTCAAACTCGAACCCGAAACCTGTAGCACCGAGCGCCAGTCACTGCTGATATCAGGACCCACTCGTATATTAAAAATATAAAATTATATATGATTTGAAATAGCTAAATATAAAAACTTTTTACTAAAAATATTCAAATAAATTATTCTTGTTAGTTACTTCAATTTAATTAAAACAAATTTCATATTTACGTGAACTTAAACATTCATTCTAATCTTAAACTGTGTTCAGTATTTTTCCAAATAGAATATCTAAGAAAATATTAAAAGTCCAATGCAAACTATATAAAACTTTTACATCATAAGTGATGGTTATTATTTATGATTCCAAATTACTTTTTTAAATATACAAATACACCAATATTAAAAATAAGATGGCCCATTAACTAAATTTTTAACAAAAATGTTTTGAACATTTATTTTAAATAAAAAATAAAATTTTCATATAAAAATATTTATGGAATATATGTTGCGATGAATGTGATTAATTTGTGATTATTATATAATATAATATGCACTAAATATGCATAATCACCGGATTTATCACGTTTACCGTAACATATATACAATGTTAATTCATAGATATTTCACATACAAAGTGTAATAAATTTAATACAAGTAAAATCAGAGTTTTTTATTAGCTGTTGCAGGCTCAAATGACCTTGAATGTCTTTTAATACAATCAACAAGAAATGATTTAAAATTTTATTATTTCCTTATACAATAATGGATAAACTAGATTATTCTTTCAATTAATTCAAATTAGATTATTATTCCAATTATTTGCAAGCTTTAATATTTTACGTATTACAAAAAATTTTTTTAAATATTAAACAAAACTTCAATAACTTCCCAAAAAACTATCCCAAAATTTGACATAGCTGTAATGGAAAATTTATTTCTGCTAAGATACTATTCTTTGGAAAAATATTAAACTTTTTCATTTATTTGGTATTTATTTAAAGCTTTTAGATAATAAAAGAAAGAAAGACAGAATGTTAAAATAAAGTCACTTATATATCGGATTTTGTGTTGTTTTTGTATTTGTTCGACTGCCTTTGACTTGTAATTTTATTAAATAGTTATTTCTTTTTTTTAAAGTATAAAAATAAATAAATGAATCAACCGTAAATAAATCGGTTTTTTGCACTAAAAGGTTTTTTTTTAAAAATAATGTTGGTTTTCATTTTGATTTTCACCTTTTGTATGCTAAATTAAATTTAAAAAATGCTTCAATTTAAATAAAATGATAATTCAAATTATTAAATTTCAATTTTCTATCATATGCATCCATTGAAATTGCAAGGAAAACTGAGGTTAAGTATATGGCAGAAGACTAATTTTCAACAACTACCCTTCAAAAACAAATGTAATTAACTGTTTTTTTTCTATTTTGAAGTAGTTATTTTAATGCAGATTTAGTATAGCACGTATTTCATAATACAGGCTTCTATCTTTGTTAAAAAAATTAATTTTTTCGTGACAAAAGTATAAAATTCCGTTGATCTTCACTAAATAATATAAGCTGTGTTGTCAAGAATATATGTTCAACGATTTTCAAAGTTATGACATGGGAATTTATGTCCTCATTACTGTTTTTTATTTTTTCTTCTTCTAAGTGATATTAATGCTAAATAAGAAATTAAATTATTTTAAATTATATTCAACAAGTGATTAATTATATAAATTAAATAAAAATTTATGTATGAAATGCTAATTCGTCAAAACCTATGTTACTTTATGAAATGTCCTCTAACTAGATTTTTTTTTCTAGTCTTGACTGAGTCTAGGTCTATTTTTGAGTCTATATTTTTGTGCACATAGTTTAATAATTATAACATTTGAAACCGCAAGTTTTTCCAAGAACCTTAATTTTTTAAACATTTTTTGAAAAATCATTTACAAGAAGAAGTTGCAGTAATCATTTAAATTAAAAAAATATGTACTTCAAAACTTTTTCACTTGTTTTCGACATTGATAAAAATTAATTCTTTCAATAATTATACCTTAACCTTCATATTGTACGTCTTATATGTTATGTTATCCCTAAATAAGTACATTGCAACAATTAACAATGTTTCACATCCAAAATTTATAAAAAATAAATTATATTTATTTTACTAGTTTAGAATTAAAATTTAAAAACATAAGAAATTTAATGAGAGTGTTAAAAAGATATTTGAAATATAAATTTGTTTTATTTTTTAAATTTTTAAAATTATTTTTCAGTCAGTCATTTTAATCCAAAATTAAATTTCAGTACATACATTGTAAAAATTTTAAATTGTTTTCATTGTAAAAACTCTAATCATATCTTAATTATTACCTACAGAGATAAATTTTCATTCAAATACATTTTAAAAAAAAAATAATTTATTGTTCCTCTAAAAGTAAAATCTTAAGGTAGACCTTTAAAAACTACAAAGATCTTTTATAAATATGTATGTCATGGAAATAAATTTGATAAGGCTTTATAAAAAAAAAAGTCAATAAGTTTGTGTACCTAGATATCAATAAACTTGTAACTTATATGTAACATAAGAAAGATATAAAAATATGTTGAGTAAGTGTTATAAAATACAAGAAAGCTTATTAGGAACTTTGAAGGATATCAATTCGCTGATAGTTAATGAAATTAAACTTCACACGCATTAATGTTACGTATTTTCTTTTCTCCAATCTAAATAAAATATTTATGAATAATTTTAAACAATATTGAAACTGACTTTATTACTACAGTTATTTAAAAATAAGAGCGTTCAGTGGTAAAATATTTACGTTCAATATTAACATACAATAAATATTCAATGTAATTATTCTGATTAAAATTCGAGCATAACATTATTTTATTTAAATATTTGTATGCAATGCAATTAAAATAAATAGTACTTGTTTTTCCAAATTTGAAACTATTAAAATTTTTAAAACTTTTGAACTTATTTATTTCTCATTTTTAGAGCATAATAATGCTATAGTATCCATACTAAAAATATAGTTTTCAATGCATAAATTGTATTAAGATAAATAGAAAACAAAAATGTTGTGATGTTTTTTAAAAGTAACATCCAACTTTCGATTAATACAAGTTTGTTAGTTAATCAAGTTCAAATTTCTTTTTTCATCAAGAATATTCCTTTATATATATATATCATCTAGTAACATAAACATTATTTTTTTAACGAGGAAATTGTTACCTAGAGCGAGAATATTAAAAAAGTGCCTTGGTTGGTGCAGAGAGATAAAATTTTTAAAAATATATATAATAATACTACTTTGATTGAATTACTAAATGACATCTAACCCAAATCATTTAAAAGAAGAAAATTCACAGAGCGATTTTTCAAATAAGCTAACAAAATAAATATCGTTAACGAAAATAAATCATATTAAATAAATTTAAAAATTTAAAAAATACCTGAATGTATAGAGCTTATCAAATTACTAAAAATAACACATATATTGGCTTTATAAAATATAAAAATTTTCAGTATAATGTTATGTTCCTTCAGTGGCCAAGAGCCTTGTTAAAAGAAATATGAAATACGCAACCTAATTCATGGCCACCAGTTTTGTTTGACCTTGACAAATCCATTGAAACATGCCCTCTTCGTAATTTTTGTTATGTCTGCGTTGATATGAAATAATATTTTTATTCAATGTTTATTTAAAGCTAATACTCTTTCTCTACATTCCTTTCTATGTACTTAGCCGATGTTATTAGTTTTCACTAATTATTTCAACTGACTTTTTATTGCATATCTTTTAGTTGCGATTTAGTTTATGTTTTTGGAACACGAGGTAAGAATTTAAAGCAAAAAAAAAAGTTATAAGCTTTTAAGCGAACAATTTAAAAATGTAAACAGTAGATTTTCATATCTTCTTTTCAAATTATAGAAATTTGTGAATTTATATATAATAGAACACCACATGTCACCACATTACCTATTGCTTTCCCATTTTTCAAGTTATTATTAAAACTAGCAGCCAGAGATATTCAGAAACATTGTGAACGCTAATCGTATAAGTAAAATAAAAAGGACAAAATTATTAAGCAAAAATAACTATTAAAAATGCATCTTGATTTTTAAAAGAAATTAAGATTGTTTTAATCTTAGAATGAGAAGATTTTTGAAGATGTCATGGAATATTTACGACAATCTGCTAGCAAATTTCAATAAATTATACAAAAATGTTGATCTTTTAAAAAGTTATGAAAATAAACTAAATTATTTGAATATGAAATGAAGTAAATACAATTATAAAATGTTGAGATAACTTTCAACAGCTTCCTTCATTTGAATCGGAAACATCACACCGGAAATAAATATATAAATAAAAATCTTTTTTAGGCATTCTAAACATGCAAATATACAAATATTTTAAGGATTGTTTTTATTATATGAATTTTCATTTTTCGAAATGGAATTTCAGCCTAAATAAAACTTCTTAAATTTTTATATTATTTCTACTTAATTAAGTTACGTTTGTTACTGAATCATACTATTATAAGAAAAGTTTTTTTTCTTTTTTTTTTATCAAAATAAGTAGAAGCTTTCGGCAAACGTCTTATAGAAAAATCAAAATTTTGTCCTCTGCTATCGTTCAAGTTAATAAAAATTCTTTTTTAAATATTTATACTCACATTTATAAATGGAAGCATTTATAATATCGTATAGCATATTATAAACGCTTCCATTTATAATATGGAATATGACTTTCCTATACCCTTGAATATATCTATCGGAATATGGCTTGCCATTCCTATAGCATATATGCCTTTTTTAAGCATTTATACTCATATATATTTAACTCATAAAAATATACTCATATATATTATTTATGAGTATAGCATATAGCTATACTCATATATAATATGAGCTATAGCTATATATATAGCTATACTCATATAGTAGCTATATATAGCTATACTCATATAGTAGCTATACTCAGCTATACATAGCTATACTCATATATATTATACTCATATAGCATATTATTTTACTCAAATTATTTGAGTAAAATCGTCAATATATACTGAAAATATAGTTCCTTTATCGCTTTGTAAATAAACTGCTTTTACACTTATAAATCACTTTATTAATAGAGCACTTTATAAATTTATGTTAATATTTATATTACATTGGAACTCAAAATTTAACATTAACTTTAAAGCATAATTTATGCGAGTGTTATGCAAATATGCATCAATTATTTGATAGAAAAATGAAATGATAAGTGAAAAGCTTCCTAAATAAGTGACATTTTTTAATTTGATAAACTTTCATAGCTTTAACTATTTACTTTTTACCCAAAGTTTATATATATAATCTATCAATATATATTTAAATTCAAAGAATAATTGTAAAAAAAAAACAAATTTTAAATGAAAAATATTTCCGATTCTTTTTTTTATTAATGGATGTAAGTACTTGATTGTTAAATGCATTAAATCACTTGTCTCGTAGGTTCATAAATAAGGTTCCGTAGCTGAAATTTATTGTTTCTTCATTGGCTTTAAAAGCAATGCTCTCCAAATTCTTTCTGGGCTTGGGTCTAAACCAATGAAAATCGAAGAGTTTACGAAAATTCTTAACATATCTTCAATAGCGAAGCTTGATGAATAGACTAAAACAATCTACTACTTTCACTTGCACAGAAACAAGAAAAAAAAAAAGAAAAAAAAATTTCTTTTCTTCTCTTTGGTTTTTAGATTTTGTTTTTGGAATTCTTCCAAATTCTTCTCATTTCTTATTACCAGACCAAATCCAATTTCATCTCCTTTTACTTTTACTTTTGGATGGCAAATTTTTACTTCTGCTTTTTATATTTTAAATAAAGGGAGACCTTTGAAAGTAAGAATATAGGCTTTTCGTAATACTAAGCAGACCATGCTTGATAAAATCTAAGGTTTCATACTAGAGGGAACTTTAAATTGATGTCTCTCCCCTTTCAGAATTGCAAGAAGCCTATTAACTTTCACGGGTAATATCATTTGAAAGCCTATTTTTAATGAAGAATTGAATTTAAAAAATAATAAATTTAAAATTGTGTATATTTGCAATCAAAAACACTCTTTTATATCGAAAACGCATATATATTGAGGAATTTTTGCTGTTTAACATTTTCTGTTTCATGTACTATTTTTAGTGGGATCGAAAATAAATGTACAGATTCAAGTTTTAAAAATAATAATTTAATGTTAGAAAATTTTAATTTTTCATGCTTGAGCGTAAGGCTGACAACCCTATAAAAGAAAACATCTCCTGTTTCGAAATATGCCAGTAAGCAGAAAGAGGCCCCATGAAGTTGTTCCGCCAATGATGATGGTAATGATGAATTTCTCATGCAGCACAATCAGTGTAGTGGTGAAATGTAAAAAAAAAATAAATAAGTAAAATGTATTAATTTATTTATTGTAATACATTCTTCTTCTTCATTGGCACAACAGCCCATGATGGGCAAACTGCATACTGTAATATTTTGAGAAAGGAGATGTTTTTCTTTTTTACCGGGTAGGGTCGTCATTAGTAGGTCGTCATCATTTACGACTTAGACTACTTGTAATTTAGGTATGGTAAAAAATCTCAGCTGAAATAATTTCCAAATTCCTTGTTGGCGGAGAATCTAGAAATCGATATTTATATGATTATAAATATTTAGATCACAATTTATTTAAATTATTTAATCATGGTTCAATTCATTTGCATTATAGTAGATGACAATTCGATTTGTTAACTTTGTGAAAGGTAGTACTTCCGGGAAAAACTTTTAAGACTGTTACTTCCGGAAAATTTTTAAGAATTACTGTTCCGTATATACTTTTACAAACAGAAGTGATGGCCGAGTGACTAGCGCTCGGTACCGCAGGTGACGGGTTCGAGCCCCGGCAGCTTCAATTTCGGGTTTGAGTTCGAGTCAGCCTATGTCCAGCCCTCTACAGTCATATTAAACAGGGACTACGGTTTAAAGTGCATTCCAAACCCTTATAAACATCCATGGTACCGCCAGAACTCGAACCCTGTGGCACCGAGCACCAGAGGGCTAATCATTCTGCCACCTCATTGTAATGCATTACTTAATTATATATAATTATTTGAAATTAAAATAATTTTAATTATATTTCTATTCTGTCAATTGAATTTTTTCCTAATAGAACTTTTTGAAAACACGTTCATTTGATTAATGTATTTAGTAACTGTTTTAACTGAGTCATTGTTTAAAAAATATGTATAAGATACCTAAAATCTTGACGAGTGTTTTCAAAATTTTTGAATGATTTGTCTTTTTAAAATCAATTAGCAATCATTCTTAAGCAATAATAATACATAAAAAAATATTACATTCAGACTACTTTTTTTTTTTTATGAAAAAATAAAAGCTTTTTAGTCTGCTTTTTTACACCGAACTTAATGTCAAAAATACACATCGTAAATATACTTTACACTTTTTTTTTTTTTTTTTTTAAAAAAATAATAAATAAAAGAGAGTTTTTCGTAAACATTCAAAGTCCTATTTTTATTCAGGTTTTATTCAGCAATAAGGTAGTCTGCCCTATGCTTAGCACTCTGAGGACATATTAGACAGGGACTTACTATTTAAAGTGGATGCCGAACCACTACAAACATCCATGGCACCGTAGGGACTCGAACCCTGTGGCACCGAGCACCAGAGCGCTAGTCACTCTGCCATCAGACTTTATCGTAATACATTAGTTAAATATATAATTATTTAAAAACAAAATGATTTCATTTATATTACTATTCCATCATCTGAATTTTTTTCCTAATAGAACTTTTTAAAAACACATTCATTTGAATAATGTGTTTAGTAATTGTTTTAACTGAGTCATTGTTTAAAAAATATGTATGAGATACCTAAAATTTTGTCGAGTGTTTTCAAATTTTCAAAATAATTTGCCTTTTGAAAATCAATTAGCAATCATTCTTAACCAATAATAATATAAAAAATATTACATTCAGACTGCATTCACATGCCTAATATATATTTACTACAAATGTATTACTTTATTTGACCAATCATTATGCGATTTCGAAATAATAATATTCAATTCAAACGTATATTAATCAAAAACTTATCATTTTAAATTTGAGGTATCGTTTTTGCGGAATACGATGATCATATTCTGTTATCGAAAGAAAATATTTAAAGAATTTCGTGAAGTTCAAATAAAAGTTTTTTAGTCTGCTTTTTACACCGAACTTATTGTCGAAAATACACATCGTAAATATACTTTTTACACAAACTGAATTTTTTTAAATAAAAATAATAAATAAATATATAAAAAGAGTTTTTCGTAAGCAAAGTCCTATTTCTATTCAGGTTCACATATTACAACACTAATTATGTACATTCTACTACGAATTATTACTGTCATTTGACCAATAATTATGTGATTCTGCAAACAATAATATTCAATTTTTAAAATAAAAATTAATCATCTAAAATCTAATTCAGGTCATATGTTTGAAAATGATTTTGACCACTAATTATGTGGAGTAACAATATTCAATTCAAGGTATAATCATTTTTGTAGAATACGATGATCACATTCTGTTATCGAAAGAAAATATTTAAAGAATTTCATGAAGTTAAAAGTCTTTTTTACAAAAATGAAAGGTTTTTAGTCTGCTTTTTTACACCGAACTTATTGTCGAAAATACACATCAAAATATACTTTACACAAACTGAATTTTTTTTTTTTAAAAATAATAAATAAATGAAAAAGAAAGTTTTTGATGAGCATTTAAAGTCCTATTTCTATTCAGGTTCACAGTACGGTACAGTACACATTCTACTACAAATATTACTTCGTTTGACCAATAATTATGTGATTTCGCAAATAATAATATTAATACAATCGAAAAACTTATCATTTAAATTTGAGGTATCTTTTTGAAGAACACAATGGTCACAGTCTGTTATTGAAAAAAATATTTAAAGAATTTCGTGAAGTTAAAAGTCTTTTTACAAAAAAAATAAAGTTTTTAGTTCGCTTTTACACCGAACTTATTGTCAAAAATACACATCGTAAATATACTTTTACTCAAACTGAATTAAAAAAAAAATAAATAAATATATAAAAAGAGAGTTTTTCGTAAGCATTCAAAGTCCTATTACTATTCAGGAATAAGGTCGTCAACCTTACGCTTAGCACTCTTAGGTCATATTAGACCGGGACCTACGGTTTAAAGTGGATTTCGAACCACTGCAAACATCCATGACACCGCCGGGACTCGAAGACTATGGCACAGAGCGCTACAGCACTAGTCACTCTGCCATCAGACTTTTATCGTAATACATTAGTTAAATATATGTAATTATTTTAAAAAAAATTATTTCAATAATATTTCTATTTGCACATTTGAAATTTTTCCTAAAAGAACTTTTAAAAACATTTTCATCTGATTAAGTGCATTTAGTAACTGTTTTAATTGAGTCATTGTTTAAAAAATATGTATGAGATACCTAAATTCTTGTCGAGTGCTTTCAAAACTTTTTTTGAATAATTTGTCTTTCTAAAATCAATTAACAATCGCAAGCAATAATAATATAAAAATATTACATTCACATACCTAAAATATATTTCTACTATGAATATTACTTTATTTGACCAATCATTATGTGATTTCGCAAATAATAATATTCAATTCAAACGTATATTAATCAAAAACTTATTTTAAATTTGAGGTGCGATTTACCATGATAACAATGCAATAAAATTTACCATGATAAAAATGCGATTTACAATACAATGATAACATTCTGTTATCGAAAAAAATATTTAAAGAATTTCGTGAAGTTAAAATAAAAGGTTTTTAGTCTGCTTTTTACACCGAACTTATTGTCGAAAATACACATCGTAAATATACTTTTACGCAAACTGAATTTAAAAAAAAAAAAAAAGTAAGCATTTCGTAAGCATTCAAAGTCCTATTTCTATTCAGGTTTTAAAAAGCGCAAATCTCAAATTCGACGAGGGAGGCAAATCATATATATACGTATGCATTGAAATTTTATCGCATTTACGAAAAACATTCCCGACTTTGTTTATAAGACAGAAAACCAGTGGAGGAAACATTTTAGCGTAGAGGCAACGAAGTCCTCACCACAATTTTCTAAAAAATAGAAATATATATGTCTATAAAATTCCTGGTTTTGAATTCTACATATACGTGTTATGCTGGAGCTTTCTGTCGCTGTGCCCTGCTCCCCCAAGAGAATCAGTAATGTTGACTCTGAAATTCAGTTTTTAAGAAAGGGAAGAGAGGGAAAACAGCAAGATCACAAGAACCCTGGAAAAAAAAGAAAAAGGAAAAAAAAAAAAAAAGAAAAAGTAGCGAATTTCTATCCTATAGTTACCATTCGGCTACCTATTATTGGATTTGTTCTATGCTGACGGAAGTGTTTTTGAAATTTAATATTTTTAAACTTTCATATCGTCAGCGTTTTTTTTTTTTACTCTTTTTATTATTTTTGCACGGTTTTATCGATAGGTCTTTGCCTTTCTTAGATTCGAAAACGAATTGTAACGCTACTTAAAATGAAATTCATAAAAATTCATTACTCCATCCCTGATCTTCCACTAGGAAGGAGTGACCCGTTTTTTCCGAAGCAGGATTTTCTAACGAAATTTCTGACAAATAGAGGGCCCCGTAGAAAGTAATCTTTCATTTTACATAAATCTTTTAAGCAGTTTGTAGTGCATAAAAATATAAAAATGGATAAATAATTCAATACGTACAAAGAAGCACAACTTTTAGAAGTAATACAAATACGAATTATTTCTGAGAAATACGAATACGAATTATTTCTAAGAAATAATTTATAAAACTGTACATTAGTACGCTTATTTATGTACAGAATGATTTATACAAATTTTTCTAAGAAAAAAGTAAATTTTCTTACTAAATATCAAATTTTAACTGCGTATTAAAAAAATCAAATTCCAAATTTATACAAATTATAATTGTATATACAAATAAATATATAAAAACAAATTAAAGTCGTAAAATATGCTTTGTATTTTTTTCAATCACTACTTTTTACTAAAAAGGATGTGAATGTCCTCCATTTTATGTATATGATGTATCCATTAAATTGTTCACATATATATTTAAAATTTAAAAATCTTCGTGCATCTAAATTGTTTTATTCTAATTTTTAATTATTTTTGCACGGTTTTATCATATCAATTTTATAACTAAGAAATATTATAAATAAAATCATATTTATCAACAGAATGATTTATACAAATTTTTAGAAATCATTTAATTTCTTAAATATCAAATTTCATAATTTCGTATCAAATTTCATAGCCGCGTATCAAATTCCATAATTGTATATACAAATCATAATTTTATATAAAATCATAAAATCATAACTGCATTTGTATTATTTTTTTTCAATCACTACTTTTTACTAAAAACTGATGTGAATGTCCTCCATTTTATGTATATGATTTCCTCCATTAAATATGTTCACATATATATTTAATGAATCTTCCTGTATTTAATTTATTTTATATCAACTATATTTAACTAAGGTATTAAAAAAAATCCGAAGGAAATATCCATAAATAAAAAGAAACGTAAAAAGACAACGATAAAGTTGTTTTTAACCTTTCATTGTAAACCAGATTTCATCAAACATTTTTTATATTTTTCCATATAAAATAATAAACAAAATTTGCTAAGGTAAATTATCAAAATGAACTTCATGGATAGAAGATAAACATAAAAAGAATGAACTGTATCGTTTTTTGACTAATGTATTCAAACATTTGAACCCTCTTATAAATCATGCACTATATCAGAAAAAAAGGAAACATATAAAGAAATTTCAATGGTAGTTATATAATTTAAATAATTTACAAAGCATTTTTCCTTTTCTAAACGTTTTCTCAACTAAAGGAAATTTAGAAGAAATTTGATTCATTTTTGTTTGTCATTCGGTTAAGAGCTGTAAATTTAGAAATATATAATTTACATTAATTCTTCCTTTCATTACTCCCAAACTAAAAACGATTACTAGTTATAATAGTAATTCCACTGGTATATAAAAATTATTGGAAATAGTTTTTATGTAACAAAAAGAATAGAGGAAAAATAATAGAAAATTCAAATGCAACTTTATTTATCTATCATATTTAAATTCGGAAATTTGCATTTTATATATTTTTGAATATATACCGGCAATCACAGAAAAATTAAATTATATTAAATCATTAAAAAAGTATACATTATCTATTTTATATAAAATTTTAAATGCAGTTAAGTATTTAAATTTCATTACTGTATTTTTAAATCTATCCATGGTTCATACATGGCTCACATTCAACTATTTTCAAAATTAAATTAAGTGAAAAAGATGATCTATTCGTTCATTTTGCCTGTCAATCGAGAAATTGCATGTAACGAAAATAGTAAATAATCAAGATTTTATTTACGAATGTTTCGTTCCTTCTTTCTGAATTCAAATAATGAATATTTTACTTTCAATCTGAATAAATAAGTGCATATATGCATACCTTTTATAACACATTTTCTAAAAACTTTCAAAAAAATTTTACATTTTAAAATAATACATTATATCCAAATGATTTTATTTTTTTTTAGATTGAATATGACTAACTATCAAAGAGCGTTAGTTACCACCAAACGTTATTATTTTTAAATCCAATGTAAATAAGAAACTAATCAACTGAGTCAATATTTTTATTAGAATTTTCTGGAACGAAGGTTAAAAACTAAGAAAAAAAAAGGATTCAATGTTTTTCCTCACTGCATTTTATCTATTTTATATGGATGACAATACAAAAAACGCCAGAAAATTAAAAGAAAAATTTTCAACTGTGCAACCTTACAAAAAATGTTCAGCAGTGCATCATTAAGCATTAATGATAATTTAAAAATATGATGTACTTTCAAATTATATCAATATAATTATATTATTTCACATAAATATAGCAAAATAATCTTATACTAATTTTGTCATAACTTCTTAGAAAATTTTTATGTTCCAAATTTTTAGAATGTTTATATTCCATAGTCCATATATTCCTATGTAATCTGTAAATACACTTTTTTTCAAAACAAGGTACATAAAATATGATCATGAGCAGATAAATTCTTCATTTTCTGTTTTTATTGCTCATGAATTTTAATGCATTTTTTTTCTAAAAGTTTTAATTTTTGTTTTCAGTGAAAATAATTTTATTTCAAAAAATATACGTATACATATCTTCACTATCGCTCCACTTAGCTTTTCAGACACAAAATTTACATAAAGATTTTGTAGCAAGCAGTGTTGAGATAATTAACATTGCTTCTTAAGACAGCTACATGAAATGAAATAAATTCGTCATCCTAGAATTTAAACACAGATTTTCACTATGACACAGTTTTACTTATTGTACTTAATTTGCCGGAAATAATTCATATTGTTCTATGTTTTACCTGGAATATTGTGTTCAAGAGGAAATTTCCTTTATTTCATTTTTAAAAGTAAAAATGAAACAATTAATTTTACTAATACTTTTGAAAAATAGAAAAGCGCTTTGTTTGAAAGTTAAAAAACTCTATAGCATTTCTAAATAATTTCGTAAAATTTTGACGATGAAAAAAATAATTTATATCTGTAAAGCTTTTAATTATTTCAAAACGTCTACTTAAATTTGACAAAAAAAATCTTTTGATAATAAAGATACGTTCTTTTCAGAATCGTGAAGTGAAATTTATTACTGACAATAATTTAAAAATCCATTTTCTATTAGGTTTTTCCTTTTTTTATTAAAGACTACTGTTTTTCACAAATTGATTTTTATACTGATTCCAGAAATTGCTTATAAAGTGCAATTTATATGGTTTCCAAAATAGTTAAAATTAAATAATAATCACGTATTTATTAATAAAAAATTAAAACTTGCACGAGATCAACATACATTATTTCCTGTATACAATTTGATTGATTTTTCTAATAAAATTTTTTTTTATGTTTAGTAAAATTTAAAAAATATTATATTTTAATAAACTTTTGCCGATATACTTAATAACATTTAAAAACTAGTATACTGACTTAATAAAATTTAGCTAATATACTTCATAACATTTTAAAACTTGCATACTTACTCAATAAAATTTTGCTAATATACTTAATATTTTAAAACTTGTATATTACTTAATAAAATTAAGTTAATGTACGTAATAACATTTAAAAAATAGTACATTTACTTAATAAAATTTGTAACGTTTAAAACATAGTATAATATATTTCAGGAATAATTCTTAAGCCTGAAGTTTTACATCCAAAAATGCTTTTTCGTTATTTTAACCACTTCATAAAATTTCAATTTCTATTTCAAGAATGATTACCTGAAAAATTATTATTATTTGCTTTTATTTCTTTATAAGGCATTTACTACTTTATTGAATTTGCTAATAAAATTAAAAGAGGATATAAAAGAAAAATATCATTTTTAATACTAAAAAATTTTTATAAGTGTTTTCTACTACCTTTTGTAATTTAAATAACATTAATTATTGATTGATATTATCGAACAATAATTTTATAAAATGAGTTTTCAATAAAGAAACTAATTTCTACAACTCTTTACTATTTCATACTAATTTCCCTTCCATTTTAAAAGTGATTTACTAACATATTTATCGAAAGTAAACTTTCAATTCAATATTTTAGTAATATTTTTTTGCTATTTCAGGTAGAGAAAATAAATATTTGACGATTATCTTTCTTTAAAAAAAGCAATAATGCGTTATAGATCAATTAAATTTTTGGAGGTATGTTTAAATAATGTAAGTTACAGCTGTAAATTTTTTAACAATTTTATTACATATAGTTTTATCGTCAATAAACTTTTCAATTTCTTACGGCAAATTGTAAACATAAAAAACCAGCAATATATTTATGATAGATATATGATATAATTTTTTGGTAAACTAATTTTTAGATCAATAAAGAAAAATCGCAATAAAATTGACGGTATTAGAGGATACAAATTTAAAAAAATTGACAAAAATGATTTATTATTTTCCCTCTATAAAACTAAAAGTACATAAAATAATACTTAGAATGAAATTTTGTTCGAAATAAAACACCAGTGAAATCAAAAGTACTTGATTTTCTACATTATATATCAGATTTCAAAATTTATTTAATTCCTCTGAGACAGAAAATATTTCCACAAAAATATTGCTTACTACGTTATCTGACGTAAAAATATTTAAAATTTGTGAACAAACTAAATTTTTCACTGATTCTAAATAAACTGTAAAATAGCGTTTTTCGGTTTATTTTATTTTTAAATTTACTTCGAATTATAAACTTTGATTAAAATACATTAGATTATTGTATTCAAAAAAGTAAAAATAGAGAATTGTAAAAATAACGAAGAGTTTAAAATAAATAAATAAGAAAGGATATGAAAAATTACTACGCACAAGTAATACACTATGGAATTTAAATTTCTAAAGCCATCTGTTTTTCTTTATGTAAAACTCAATAGTGGCTTTATTATATACCAATTAAAGATTTGTTTTAATGGATAAATTAACTATTCGTTTAAATAAATATATAAATTACTGATTCTGTTTTTTATTCATAGTAGTAGGTTTCATTCTAGTTGTATATCTATTTCTTTATTATAATTAGTTAATATCCTATATTTTGTTAAAAAATGATGAATAACTTACTTTTAATGTAGTTTATCAATTTTTATTTTTATTTTAGGAAAATAGTCATCATATTTTTATATTTTTGTATTAATTAATAATCTAATAACTAATTTAATACACTTGATTCAATAATTTATGAAAAATGTACGTAAAATTTTCTTTTAGTAATACGTAAAAACTGCAACAATACAACATTTGTATAGATGTGTATTTTTATGAATTCACATTTATTGTCTTAATTTTCTAAAAGAACAATCTCTTTACCAATTTTCTATAATTTAAAATGCGAATTAAATGAAGTTTTTCTTAAATTACTGATATTTTTTTTTTTAATACTTTCCTTTGATGATAAAACTATTGCATTAAAAATTTATACTTCATAACAAATAATGATAAAATGATGATTAGATAATGTTAAAAGGGTTTAAACGTTAAACGATAACTTACGTTATACTAACGTTTATCTTACTGGTTTATTTACATAAAGCTGTTGTTTGTCCACCATTTCTTAGTATATCTCAAACTTCATCATTTAAACTTCAGAAATTGGCTTCATAAGTCCTTTTAATATCCTCAGATATAGAAGTTCATTAAACTAGCATTGCAAGACCATGTTGATATTGTAGTACAAAGATACATAAAAAAAATTGTTACTAAAACTTTAAACTATTATAATTAAATTGCTTAGATTCTTCATTTGTTTTTCTATATTGAAGGGAGCCCATTTTGCGAATCTGTGTATCCATATAGACAATTCTATGACGTAAATTCTATTGCATTAGATTTTATGTAACAACGAACTTTGTGATCCTAGTATTTTAAATACAGGACAGAACTTATTTTTATCTACACTGTGAACATATTTTTCAGTTCTGGAATTACACTTATTTTAAATTTATCAATAACAGAGTAATTCTTTCGCTATTTCATGCATAACATGTATTTAAAATAACAAATCCTAATTCACCAGGGCTTCGTAAAATGCGTGATGTTTTCAAATATAAAATTTATATAGTGTTTGTTCTTGTTTTGTTTTAATTTAGTTAAATAATTAAGCTAAAAACCCATAACAACATTTGTTAAATAAGTATAAAACTCATAAGAGTAGAGACTTTTTTTTTTTTTTTCTCCTTTCAAAAATACTGTTTTTTACCTATAGTATTTTTAAAAGCAGGGAAAAAAAAATACTGTAAGTATCCTATCCGTTTCCTACTTTAAAAAATATTGTTATGTCTTAGGTATAAAAATACACTAACGATTATTTGATGTATGAAACATTGAATAATATCTACATATTTACCATATCGATTTTAAATTTATCGACAAATTAAGGAATGAAATTATTTTGTTGTAATTATAGTTAGTATTTGATGTAAAATAATGATTTCGAGTTTTTATTTATTTATTTTGTCCTACTTGTAAATTTCGAGCTTTTAAATTTATGTCTCGCTTCTGTTTTAAATTATATAGTTTAAAATTTAGCTGAAAATCTTTTTTGCTTATTCATAGTCTTACTAAAATTTTGCATATCAGAAATAATAGTTTATATTCATGGAGCTCTTATTTTTGTACTCTATTTCGATGCTTGAAAGTTCATTTATTTATTTTTTTAAATTTATGCAAACGTACTTATTATTTAAAATTAAATATGAATTTATTTCATTTTTAAACTCCTTAGAATCTCACAAATCTATTTTTAGTTAATTTTCTTTTCAAAAAACTATAGATTTATTAAGAAATCTATTTACATCTCCATTCCTAGTATAGCTTTCAGAAAAACTAAATATTTAGCTATTATTAAAAATTCTTATAGCTATATATAGCTTTCTAAAAGGCTATATATTCTATTCATATAGCTTTTCTGAAAATATATTCTATATAGCTATAAGAATATTCTATATAGCTTTATATAAGCTTTTATAAAAAGGCTCTTTTAATTATTATTTGCTTTTTCCTTGATAAATCTCACAAAAACACAAATAAATTTACAAACTAAAACAGGATTTAATGAAAAGCGGGAACTTGAAAAAGATATTCTGTTTCCATTCTTAGAAACTCTGGTGCTTCCATACCCGTTCCACATAGCATTCCGTGGGAGCACCGTTACGAGTGTTTACCACCCCTGTGTGCCACCAGAAAAAACCACACACAACAAGGAAGACAGGAAGCACTTACTTCCGGGAGGAAAGACAGGAAGGACAAGTGTTTTTCTTTTGATCCGAACCCTCTACTTAGGCCTAACAGGTGGAAACACCTCCAAGGCGCCTGCTTTTCTCACGCGGCCTCGACCTTCGAGGATCGGCACACTTCTTTCTCAGGTCTCGTCTTTGCGAATACCGTGTCAGGGGTTAGCTTCCGCGGTTGCGGAAATGAGGAAAATAGTAAACTTTGAAGCTATTTGTGGAAAAATATCAGGTTCCGCGTAAAAAAAATATATATATGTCACTCTATTTTCTATTGATCTCATTATAGAACGGATATGGAGCTTCATTTATCAATTTGCATTATTATTTAAGTTTAATACAATTACTAACTTGTCGCATTTGATGTACAGACTTTTTTAAATAAAACGTTCTAATTATAAAAAAGAAAATTATATGGTTAATAATTATCGTTACAAAATAATGAAATTGAATCACTTCCTTTGAAATTAAAACAGACTTTTTCAAATATGCCTTCTAAATTTTATTTTTAATATCAAAAAGCTTTTAACAATACTTATTAAAGCTAAATTTCAATACATATAACTAGTCATATATCTATATATGTAAACTTGTATGTATGTACATATGACATACAAATTATAGCATGTAACAAATAGACAAATTATATAATTTTATATAATATATAAATGAATTATATACTATATTTGATACCGATAAATAAATCTTAATACTAATGATATTAATATCTTGAACAGGAAAAAGTTATATATACATACATACATGAAAACATACATACAAAAATGCATACATATATGTATACACTCTTACATGTATGCTGTGATGTATGCTGCAATTTGTAACAACAAACAAATTACAGCATATAACACATAGATAAATTACATAATTATATAGACGAATTATATATTATATTTGATAATAGTAAATAAGCATTGATACCAATGATATTTATATCTTGAACAGGAAAAAATTAACAAATGTATAAAAAATGAAAATTGTGTCAATCAAAAGATCAACCATTGTGTTATAGTAGTACATAAATATAATGAATTCCTTTTCTTAAAAATATTATTTCTTATTTTTAAAAACATTTTAATAACTACATGTTGCAGTAAATGCATATTGTTTACTTTTCTGAATGATCAAAAAATAAAAATGTCGCACGTTTTCTATTTACAATGCTATATTTTTGAAAAATAATTATATAACACTATTTACAGATAGTTAAGAATTTTCATGTATTTTATTTATAAAGATTTATTGACGTGAATGTAAATGATAGCTCAGTAAAATCTAGATAAATAATTCGTCATACTATCCAGAAGCGTATAAAACTTTTACACGCAATATTACTATTTTATTCAAAATAATGTTTTTGAAATTTAGCAGACAAATATTAAACATACAATTAACTAAATTAATATGAGCTTCCTTTCTTAGAAAAATAATTAAAAAATATAGAAAAAAAAACTATAACAAATCATTCAAAGACTTATGACTAATTGAAAAATATTATTAAGTTTTTTTACTAAAGAATCGTCTTTATGATTTTTATTCTTGTTCTTTCTATTCTTATTATATTTTTATTCTTTCTATTCTTCTTCTATTGTTTTTATTAATTCTAGTCTTATTATAGTATTTTTATTCTTTCTATTCTTCTTATATTATTTTTATTAATTCTAGTCTTATTATAGTATTTTTATTCTTTCTATTCTTATTATATTATTTTTATTCTTTCTATTCTTATTACATTAGTCTCAATCTTTTGCTTTCTATTCTTATTCTTCTTATTCCTTTTATTATATGCGATTAAAAAGTGAAGGTCGGCTTTAGACTTAAGAAACTTTTACTGCATCCATAACTTATTTTGGCAATAATTTTAATAATAATATAAATCTTTTTTTTATTAAAAATCGCATTTAATTTTACACTACAAAGGCATTCAAACATTTTGTTTCTGCTAATAAATACTGCTATGAAATTAGTTGTAGCAACGGATTTCATCTTAAAAAAACATTTTTAAAAAATAAACAAAAAATATTAGTTTTGGTGTCATTTCACAATAATAAGGTAATTGAAATGTTTGAAATGATTTGAAGAGTAATTGAAATGATTTTAACGGGTTTTTAATATTTTATGTAAAAGTAAACGAGAAAAGTTCACTAAATAATGGAACTATTTTTAATTTCATTAAATAAATAAATTAATTAACTTATCACAATATTTTGATACAATACGTCTACAACATTTTAATACAGTATGATCACAACATTTTGATATAACAATATGATTACAACATTAAATGCTTCAAGTTAAAAATTAATTAATTTGTTAAGATTAAAATACCAAGTAAAAATAAATTTTTAGATATTTATTGTATTATAATGTGTGTTTCCTTTAATATCCTTCAATTATTTTTTCCCCAGTCACGAAAAACCTTTCTTTTGTAGAGACGAATAATGAAATATTTTTAAATATAAAAGATTCAAATAAAGGAATAATAAATAAATGTAAAGAATTCAAATAGCATAAAACTATAAACTTTCATTTTCATCGAACTATGAATCTTTTAAAATTTTGTGCATATATATCATTTGTCAAAAAACTGTCTTTTATTCTACAAATTTATTGGTATTTGTAGCGAAATTTTTTTAAATATTCATATTGGAAGGGAGTTCATATGAATATTTGATTTAAATGTCACACTATTTCTCCTGGAATAAATTAATTTATTAAACTCTATAGAAGCCATTTTCAAAGATTTAAAAATATCAGAACTTAAATTATCACTTCTATCAATTTCATTTCGATAATTTAATTTTAAATGAGATCAGAGTTCGATTTAAAATACAAGGGATATCAAGGTTAGATAAAAATAATAAGTTTTTAGAAATTTATAAATTATTTTTTCTCGCTTAGCTTAAAGTGACATTTCTAATTCTTTCCCCATCAATTTTGCAATTATAATTTTTAAGTAGTAAAATTTACATTCAAAGTTTAATAATAGATTGCAGATTTAAAGTTGAATATATGTTTAGCAAAATATTTAGCTGCTATTTTAGCATCATAATTCTAATAGGTACTTATTTTCGTAACTCTAATAGGTACCAATTATTTCCCGTCAGTTTTACAATTGTAATTTGTACATAATATAATTTGCTTTCAAAGTTCAATAATAGACAGCAAATTTAAAATTAAATGAATGTTTATTAAAAATTGTAGCTACTATTTTGTGTTAATTCTAATAGGTAATTGATATTTTTTTATGTATATAATTTGTAAATAATAGAATTTGCTTTCGAAGTTCAATAATAGACAGCAAATTTTAAATTAAATAAATGTTTATTAAAATCTGTAGCTGCTATTTTTTATCATAACTTAATATGTATCTTGATACTTTTTTTTTATAGTTATCAGAAAATAAATAAAAACAAATTGCATTATTAATATAATAAAACTTTATTAAAGATTCAATACATTTGTTTGTTTTATCTTCCATTTTACGAAATTATAACAGATATTTTTTGAAATTTTTAAGCATTTGCTGATAAAATTTGAATCATTATTTAATTCATAATAAAATTTTTAATTCTTTGGCAAAGAAAATAGAGTTAGTATACTTGTATATTAAACTGTGAAAACTTCGAGGCCCAGTTTTGTGAGTGAAATTTCTATTAGGTAACATATGATTAAGGTAAAAAATTAGGAAACGTAATTTATATCTAAAAATTGATGAAATTTAAATTTTAAATATAGATGTTTTATATTATTTTATTTCAATAATATAGTTCAATATTGAATTTTATAACTAAGAAAATATATTCTTTATAGATTATTATATTAATATATTTTTAAATAACTTATCTTTCATATTTTATCATAATTGGTTTTTACGTAGAATGTTATAAATCTCATATCAACTTTTAGGTTAATAAAAAATAATAACGTTGAATACTGTTCAACAAACAGATTTAAAAGTGAATAGTTTTTTTTTTTTTTTTTTATTTAATAAAAAATAAATTGTATTTTTTTAATTTAAAATTTCAAAAAGCAATTTATCTTCTATATTCCGAAATACACGAAACCAGTATAGCACTTTTCTGTTTGCAGGCAATAAATAAAATAATAAAAATAAAATAAACCACGAATTCCAATCCAATTTTTCATCGAGAACCAGAACAATACCCAAACTTATTATCTGATGCATTTTTTTTGTCCATGTGAAAAAAAAAAAAATGCTTAGAACAGAAGGTACGTCATCTGTAAAGCCTACTCTAGTTCAAATAAGCACTAGGTCAGGTTTTACGTGGGCACAGTATTACTTTGTATATGAAGAAGGCCAGAGGAGAAGGAGAGTATGAAGAAGAAACTGAAATATCCGGTTTCCTAGTAAGCATGATTAAATTCTTCCTCGCTAAGCATTAATAAGAACGTATGTTTTCCAATTCACTGAGCACCTGTTATGCGCTATCTATGCCTCCAGGTGGATTTGCCCAATTTCAGAAACGATATCAATAACCTATTACAATGCGCGGAAATATCGTTCTTCAATATTACATGTTATATGACCTGGAGGTCGGATTTGCGTTTCTTATTATGAGTATTTGTTTTCAGGGAAATTGCTGGGTAGAAAAATAATTTTCAGTTGCTTTTTGGGATGGCTATGCAAGGATAGTAGGTATTGGTGAAGGGAAGAGCTTAACAAAATATTTCAATCAATTTGTAATATACATACGTATATATATTTTTCTGGTTCTTTTATAAGAGATATGTGTATTTTATGAATTGGAAAGGTTGTTGTAATAATTTTTATTAAAAATATTTTTGCTTCGGATCAATTTATGTATTTCAATTTATTATGCATTTAAATTCATTCCTTTGAGAAAATGCACTGGAGCACAAAAACATGCCCTTTTCAATTTTTTATTTATTTATTTATTTTATTTTATTTTATTTTTTTATTATTTTTTTTTTATCGAGCAGATTTACAGAGCACAAGTTGATTTGATAGGCTTTTTTTCATTTTGAATTTTAGAATAGAACAGGGAAAAAAAATCTAACAATGGATTATTTTTCATAAGTAAATAAGAATTTGACGAAAAAGAATATATCTGATTAATAATCTGAATAAATAACATTCGTTTATTCGTAGAATACATTTTTAAAAGTTATTAAAAAAAATCAAACAGTTTTCTTTTTATCATGTATGACCCTAAATTAATACATTTTTTAATTCATTTTAAAATTTTAGTATGAATTTTTAACTGAATTATTATAAAATATAAAATTAAATCGTTATAAAAGAATTCCCAAGTTTCATATTTCACTACAATTTCCTATATTATTAAAAATTACTATCAAAGAATGTCAGCAAGTATTAACCGATTCATTACATAATGTAATAAATATTTTTTATATTTTGCTTTTATTTATTGAATGTTTTTCAAACTGTGGGAAAATTTTTGATTGAATGATTGAATGAGTGCTCATGCTCATATTTTTTGGTTCATGGTACCATTCGGTTTCTTACTCAGATTCATGCTCATATTTCGAATTTGATGTGGCTGTTTTCAGTCCTTTTGACATTGAAATATTCCATTGTTAAATCTTTTTCTCTACTCATTTCATTCCTATTTTATTTTTAATGTTTAATAATTAATTTATTTTTAATTTACTTGCAATGATAATGCATTACTAATTATATTTTTACTGAAACAAACTATGACATTTGTTCCAAACAGCTAATATTATGACGATTTGTATTGTATAACTAATGCGCATTGGCTTTTCTGACAGCTTGATTAAAACTCTTAAATATGCATTATTCTGTAGAGTAAGTTTAATCTAATGTGTTGTGACTTTTTTTAAATTACAGAAATTCTAAATTGAATTTTAAGCAAAAACTTTTTAAGGAAATTTTAATTGTCTACTAAATTTTAATTATACATTTATTACAAAAAAATTTCGAAATATCCAGTTGCAAGACGTAAAACGTTAATATACAAATTCTATCATAATCATAATATTTACAATAATGAATATTAGTTTATTACACAAGAACAATTAATATTTCTCACTTTTCTTGGAAATATTGATTTATTACTAAATTTCATGATTATGGCGCATTTAAATCTAACAAAGAAAGGGAATTGGGAATTACTACCTGAATACTTTTGAATATCTCATTTAACACAGAATTACAATCAATATTTTTAATAATGCTTTTTAACAACTATATTTAACGACTATTTTTTAAATTTCAAATTTTATTGTTATTTATTTTCAATATCTAACACCAACTCAAATAAAAATATAGTAAACAAATATAAATTTAACTGAAACATCTCAAATAAGGGTAATCATCTCACCAAATTTAATCAAGTACCTAGTAGCATTTACTAATGCAACTGATATAAGATGACTACTTCGTATATTTTTTATAAAATAAACATTTTTTTCAAAAATTTGCAAGACTTTTCACAAAAAAAACTTCAAAAAAAAAACATGTTCTTTACATAATAAGAGACCAAGAGTTTTCGTGTATTTAAAACATACAAGATATTTGTACGCTGTTGCTTATTATAAATCATTCAATGGGTTGAAATAGAAACGATTTCTCTTGAGTATACAAATAATAACAAAATATTTTCTTAAAATTGTAATTAAATTTAAATTCTGCTTCCAGAAAAAGCAATTGCCTTAAAAATAATTACCTTTGTTTTAGAAAACCTTTTTAACTATCTGTATCTTATTTATTTATTTGAACCAATATTTTATATTACTCTAATTATTAACACTATCTTGTTAACATAGGATAATTTAAATCAAATTATAATGATAGTTGGCTATTCGGAAATTGAACTAAATATCTAATATTGAAAAATGAAGTTAAAATATATCATATCTAAAAATATAAATATGTGAATAATAGTTAATAGCGTAGTGCTTAAATTAAGGCACAATTATTAGAATATTTTCGATGGATAACATACGCTTACATAAAATTAAATAAAACTTAAATTTTGAACTTGAACTTTTGTAGAATTATCAAAAAAAAAAAAAAAAAAAAAAAGAAGAAATACATACTTTATCATATTTTAAAATGTTATATTTATACTTTTTTCCATTTCCTCTAGGAGTTACTTAGTTAATTTTTCAAAAACATGTAAAAAAAAATGGTGAAATGTATTTATCGTTTTATGATTGTTTCAGATATTAATTCAAATATATCATAAAATACATTGTCCAAATACGTTTCACAGTCATATATGTTTCATATGATCTCTCTTATCAAGATTTCTTTTATTTATGTATTTGAGAAAAGAATCTTGAAATTGCATTACTTGAGTTACATTACATTACAGTCACACATGGATAAACTATTACATTACAGTTACACAAGTGCGTGAATTTATATACGGTTATTATTTTTTATGGATTAGAGCTTATTATAACTACTTTTCTTTTCAATAATTTAAAAATATTGCGTAAATTATATAGAATTTCACACTAGTAAAATGCATTAATTATTGTTGTGAAATATATCCCAATAATACTTAGAACATAAATACTTAGAATAATACTTAGAACTTAAAAATAATATTTTATAAGAAAAGGTAACTAACTATTAAAATACTATTGCATACTTTATGTAAAAATATTTAAATGGATTAGACTTATATGGATTAGAATTTATTATAATATGTTTTCTTTTCAATAATTTTAAATATTATTGTAAATTGCATATGATTTCACACTAGTAAAACCCATTTATTACTGTTGTGAAATATATCACAGTTGTAATAATACTTAGTACATAATGATTATATTTTATAAATAATAAAAAAGGTAACTAACTATAAAAGTAATATTACATATGTACCATTTATGTAAAAAATAATTTCAATTTAATTTTCTCTGTAGGTTTTATAAGCTAAAATTTTTCCTACTAAATCGAAATGTTTAATTTGCAAAAAACAAATCAGCCATTTAATATTAAAAATTAAAAAAAAAAAATTAAGAATTTAATTTATTCATCTAATATTTTTTTTATGTATAAAAAGTATATGTTCTTTTCTATATAAAAACAACAACAAAAAAAAAAAACACTTCTCTTCTCATTCAAAAATATATGCCTCTTACTACAACACTATCTGTCTGCATAAATTCTTAGCAGCTGTTAAAAAGGACCACAGCTCATTTTCGGTGCTACTGCGGCAGTCGTTGCATATTTGTGACCAACACATGCGTGAATTCTCGACTACAAAGTACTCTGTCACGCGGCCCTAGTTTATGCAGAGATAGAGTGCAACTTGAACTTCGTCGTCCTCTTTCGAAAAGGAAACCAAAATAAGAGACATTTTGACAGCTACATCCAAAAACGCCTTTATTCGGAGCTTTGCACGTTGTACTTATTCCAAAAGACATTTTCTATCCCTTTGCATATTGTGGGTAATGCACGAGGTTCAAACTCTCTTTTATACATCTTCAACACAAATTTAATTATAATTTTTTTTTAAAAATTAGCAATTATTATTTAAATAATTAAAATTATAAATTAGTCAATTGATAAAAAAAAATATTATTTTTTCAATTTTAGACCAATTTTTTTTTTTTTATACAAGTGTTTTATAACATTTGTAAAGAAACATTGATTGATAAACAAATGTCTTATTTCGATGCAATCAGTAATTTAAAGCATCATTTCAAGGTTCAAAAGACAGAAAATTTTAATATAGTTACAAAATTTTTGCAATTTACTGTTGAATTTAGATTCAATTAATTGTTTTAATAAGCAAATTTGCAAATGTGCTTTCAGTATAAGACATGCCAATGATAAATGTTTACTTTATGTAAGTTATTTTCACTTCTAATTACAAAATGACATTAAATTATTCTAAAAAAACATTTATTAAAACTTTAGAAAATTCAGGTTTTAAGTTTTAAAGAAGGATATATTTCCTCTAGTTTTGTTAAACTGTAGTTCCCAGTCTAATTACCAGTAAATGACCGTAGAGCGACAAACCAAACCAAACCTCTAGTTTTGGGTGATGAAACTCCATGTTCCATATCAATTGAAACTAAAATACATATTTAATTTTAAATAGTAAATTATATAAGCTTTATCAAAATAAAAATGAGTTTTTGCTAGCATAGAAAACTTTTTAAAAACATTATTTTTCATAGGATTGCCTTTAGGAATAATAAAATAAATAATAATTATCAGAATATATAATAATTTCATTTGCGAAAAATATTCAAATCAATCGAAACAAGATTTTTCTTATTTCTACATTAAAAATAACTCATTGATGAAGTATAATTGTACTTAAGTTGCATAAAAACCTAGAAATATTACGTCAAATATTATACATATTGTAAAATAAAAATATTCTGTTGATTAAGAAACTAAGCATTTTCGAAAAAGAATGTAATAAATAATTATGTACAACGTATTCATTTGTATAAAGTCAATATATACTTATTTAAAATATTTAAATGTAAAATTCAATGCAATCATTTTATACTTAATAAGTTGAAATATTTTTATAAATTGAAAATAAGACGTATTAAAACATGTACTCGTACATAACAATAATGTATCTACATAAATGCATAAATATAAATACATGTTAATATTGTATCTTTATTTATATTAATATTGTGAAATGCAAATTCAGAGTCTACCGAAAAAAATGTTTTTAAAAAATTACAATTTAGTTTAAATTAAAAAGAAGAAATACATTATTTAACTTTAACTAATTAAAAGAAATATTATTTAGATTAAGTATTTAAAATTTTAACTATCCATTAACTATTTTGAAATAAAATTACAATGAAATTTAATATTAATAAATAGAAATGACGATGATGATGTCGTATGAATTAAATTTGAGTCAGACTCATATTGGGACGAGGTTTTCTTTTTATTCTTGACATTTTATATAAAAAAAAAAAACATTTCTAAAATTATATTAATTTTTTTGTTACTAGTAAATTACTATTTCCTAAGTATATTTAATATATCAGAATCTGTGAATATAGACAGGAAAAAAATTATTTAATTTTACTTAACAAAATGTATTGGTATATTGTATATGTATTGTAAAATAATATATTGAAATGTTGATATATATTGTATGTTTTATTATTAAAACATCTGAAAAATTTTATAAAAAGTTATCATGAACAACATTTAAATACCTAAAATATTTTTAAATATTTTCCACATTTTCCCTTTGATTTCCATGAAAAATTTTAAAACCATATGCCTATTATTATCAAAGTGCTTATTTATTTTATTATTGTTAATAAACCTAATAAATGAAAATAGTTCAATAGAAATATAGATGAATTTAAATTGTGAAATTCAAGGTTAAATAATGTAAGCATGAAATGTTAAAAAATAAAAAATAAAAAGGATAATGATGCCGAGCATACTTGTAATAGTCAAGTTCATCACAAAAAGAATTTTCATTGATTGATTACATTTTAAAATTTTAAATTTAATAACAAATAATTATAAATTTTAAAAAAATCAAAGTCAAATTTAATTTCAAAACTATTAATTTATTAATTTATTACCTAAATTATTATCTGGTGTCAGGCAGATGACGTTAGATTTTTAAACATAAACACTAAATTCATATTTTGTTAAATTTAAATTTAAATACATTGTATAAGTTATAAAAATTAACATACCATTAATAAGAATATTACTAATTTTTGTTTCATAAAGCCTATTGAACATCACACTGCTATAATTATTCGTGCTGTAAATGAATGCATTAAATTCATTTGATTTATGGTATTTAATTATAGAATGAGAATATGTTTGTGGGAAATTTGAGGACTAAAAAGGAATTCTAAATGTTAACATGAAGTCTATGACATTTTTTCAAAAAAAATTGTAGCTAAATGTATTTGTCCTTTAACCATTGAAATAAAATTTTCTATGTGATTTATCATAAATGTAACATATACTTACCTTTAATTTAATTATTAATTATGATGTAAATTGACAAAAGAGCCAAACTTATACGTCATTTTATGACATTCCTATTTATATTATATCACCTTATCATTCATAAGACAATTAAAAATAATATTGATTTAAAATTTAGCTACATTATTTTAATTACTCTCCATAAATAAAATTTATGGCGAGTAATTTACTGGCGAGGACTAGTTATATTAATCATAATTCAATAATTTCAAGTTAAATAATTTTAAAGCACTCAAAATAATGCATACAAATTTAAAATTACCCATTAATGTTATCATACACCAATCAGACCTCATCTATAATTTTGAAAATTAAGTCTAAAATGAACCTATTATTATTGTACATATTTTTGTTTAATATTTTTCAAGCGCATTTTTGTATTAATTATTCTTAAATTAGAATTATTCAAAGCTATTTATTATTTAAACAAATATATATTCAACAAAGGGACAGAGCTTTTAAAAGAAGATCATTTATTATAGAAGTAAAACTATTATTCAAAGAAAGAAGTATGCAGAAACTAATTTATTCAACACACATTTTACTTTATGTCGTTCTTTTACGTCCAATTAAGATTTTTACAGGAAAAAAAAAAATCAGGTATTAAAATCTTCAACACTGATTTAATTTTTTGTAATGCATAAAAAAATAAATGAAACAGCTATGATAAATATTTTAAAAAACATTAAAACTTGATAACTATTCTTTACTAAAGTTATTGAATTACTTTATGTGATAATTAAAAATATTATTATATATTGTATCTATTAATATAACTAGTTATATGAATTGCAATTTAAAATTAGATGTCTTGCTTATTCGTTTAATCTAAATATATACATTCTGATCTACTATATAGCTTAAGTATTTTATTTTTAATAGAATATATAAAATGCCAGAAAAATTTACAAAAAGCATTACGAAAATATTTGCATAAATCTACGAAATTATTTTTTTACATAATTTTATGCACCTCTTAAAACAAATTATATATTTGCTAAATATTTTAATCTGAAAATTATTAATTTTTATATTTTTACTTTAGTAAAACGATTTATAACTTTGAAAAATGAGAGCAAATGTTTTACTAAGTTTTTGATAGTAAACTGAATTCAATGTGAAAATTAAAAGATTATTAACGAAAAAGTTTTCTACTTTAAGGCTTAATTTGAAAATATTGCATAAAATTTATTTGAAATATTGAAAAATTAATAAAGGTAAGGTAATTTACCTGATTTAATTTTTTTATAACATAAATCTTCAACCAAATATTTTATTACTAAAATTATATTTGAATTTAAAAGTGATAAGCGTCACATAAAAAGATTAAAAATATAAAAATGAAAATTTGCAAGGAAGATAGATGATCATATTTAAAAAAAAAAAAATAGCAGGAACATCGTTTTTTTTTTTTCTTCAGTTACAGAAAAAAATGAAAACATTTATGTAAATTATTAAAATAATAATAATAAAATAGATTTCTATTTCAGTTTAATAAAATATTCTTCTTCCTGATTATTTAAATTTTAACAGACGTAGAAAAAATTTTCTGTGGAAAACAAATAAGCAGTTTTTTTTTTATGTGTAATAAGTATCTTAAATTACAGTAAATTAAATAGAAAATAAATATGTATATTTAATATGCATATATTTCTGTTACTACAACTAATAAACTAGTGAAAAATTTGAAATTATTTTATAATATTCAAACTGAATACGATGACGTTTTCTAAAAACATTATTTTCCTTTTAATGCAAGTAAATCGATATTTAGTTGTATAAAAGGAATGTTATTTTTTTAAATTAATTATATTATGTGCGTGAAAAGGAAAAAGAAATTAAAAGAGTTAAATTATATATTGCAAATATGAATTTCAATTCTAAAGAATTGAAAAATTTGTAAGAATTTCATTTTGAGTAATAATCACGCATAAAATATGAATTTATTTTATTCTATATCTGATAATAATGAAAATTAAACATGCAAAATTTGCAGTTATCTAATCACACAAGTCATAAGTTTATGAATAATTTTATATTCATATTTAAATTTTATTCTTATTAATCTAATATAAACTTTTGAGAAGTTTTATAAGCAGTTGTGTGGACTTGAAAACGATTAGATACTGTATACATATTTATTATTATTTGTTAATGTGTTAGATTATGGTTTAAAATGAACAGTCATAACTTTATTTCATAAGAAGCAATAATTTCTTATTTAACACTTCTTTTAATATCATTATCTTATTTAACATTTTCTTTTCATGTGATAATGACTTGGTTAATAAATATTACAATACACATTTTTCCGCTTTCAATTTGCTTGAACTTTCAAATACACTTTTATAAAAACTTATTTGAAATGCCATGAATGCAGCAAATAATTAAATTTAAGGCTATTGAAAACTTTTGTCTAAAATATTTGTTTTTGATGAAGAAGAAAATGAGTTTTTCTTCGCATCATTTTAAGGAATGAATCCGAATTCTCCAAAAATACATTTGGGAAGAATTTTTCTCGATAAAAATTCAAAAATGATTGTTAATATTTCTTTCAAGTAGTATATTTTTATATAGATGTGTTTAACTCTAAATAATTAAATAAATGTTTATTAAAAAAAAAAATTCAATTTCTTAAGGGAGCTATTCGTACCAGTTTCACATTCAGTCGTACTACAATTTTTTACAAAATCTGCTGAAAAAGAATGAATGTTAAGTTATACTATAGTTATAAGAATATTATGAAGAATATGATAGTTATAAGTTAGTATTATATAAGTTATTAGTAAGTTAGTATTATTTATAATTATTCTTAGCATTTAACAATAGTATTAATATTATCGTTACAGAATATTATTTAAGAAGTTAAATTATAGATGTTAAATTACATAAATAATCATGATATATAGGAACAGAAACTTGCAATAAACACTTGAAAAGAAATTATTTAAGAAATTAAATTAAATTTTTCTAGAAAACGGAAGAAATAATTAGCTTATTAATAGTGAGAAATTCTTCTGTAATTTAGCACTGCACAACAAGATATTTAATAATTATATGTTTCAGATTTTTTTATATTAAGATTCATATTTTGAAATACTAATTAGTGAAACAAATACTTAAATTAATAGCATTTAGAGTCTTAAATTTCTTATAAAATTTTCAGATTAGTTTTAAAATTTAACATTAATCCCAAGAAATTTTATATGAAAAACAAAAATAAATTAAAGAAATCTGTACATGAAAAGGCAATAACATTAAAAAAATTCTAAATTTAAGAATAAAGTTGTAATTATATTCTTTATCATAATTTATTATTAAATAATTAATTAAAAATATTAATAATCAAAAATCAAAATTTTTTCCAAAAATCGCTATGGTTTTGAACCTTTGCAAAAATAGACCTTTTAAGCGAAAAAAAAAGGGCAATGACTTACCTGATTTTTTTCCTTAGTTTTTTAATGTATTTCCTTCTTAGGAATAAAAAAAAATCTTAAGGACGTGTATGGGGCAGGAGGCCATCTTGAATAGGGTGGAAGGCACACCCCCTGGCACGCGCACATTGTAGTTGCCACCGGTTGTCGTAAAATGTTGCTGCAAAAATGAACTCAGAGATTTATAAGTCATTCAGCTGGGTCTTAAAAAAATTCTTTTGTATTTTTATTGGGCAATAATAACTTTCAGTCTAACGCGACGCATAAGTCTCCTTCCTGCATCTATTGGGTTATTTATTTATCGGCGTTGCAAAATGCTTGCAGGTGGGCAATATTAGCACAAAAATTGCTATTTTCATCATAATTTATCGATGCTCACCATAAAGTAATAAAAGCTATTTTGGTATCATGTACGGCGTTGTATTATGTTTATAAATATTACAAAGACTCACAAACAGAAAGCTAAATTTAAAGTAAAAATTTACATTTTCGATTATATGTTTATTTTTATAGATTAATTAGATTTGCTTATAATCTTTTGAAATAATAAACAGATATTTTTTTGTGTAATAAGCAACGAGATAATTAGATATTTCAATAGTAAGTTGTTTAAAGATCTTAAAATATTATAGCTGTGTAATTGTTGTTGAACTTAAAATGTTGTAAAATATTTGATAGTCTTCATAATCTATGAATATATCCTTTTAAGTAAAGATTAGTAAAAGTAACAAAAGCTATTTTGGTATCATGTACGGCGTTGTATTGTATTTATAAATATTACCAAGTCTCACAAAATAGCTAAATTTAAAATATTAATTTGCCTTTTGGTTAGATGTTTATTTTTAGATTAATTCGATTTGCTTAAAATATTTATAAATAATAAACGGATTTTTTATGTAATAAGCAATGAGATAATTCAATATTTCAACAGTAATTTTTTTAAAAGCTTAAAATGTTATAGTTGTGTAAATGTTGTTGAACTTGAAATGTTTTAAAATATTTGACAACCATCATAATCTAAAAATTTATCATTTTTAAGCAAAGACTAAAATTATTTTTTCATTTCTTATATTATCCTTTTTTTTTTAGGAATTTCTGTCCTCAAAAATATTAAGTATGTTTATAATAATTTATTGTATTATTATTCATGGTAAAAAAGTTGTAGTCGCTGTAATTGTTAATATTTAAATTTTCAATATTACTTTGTATTCAATGACTTCGTCTTTTATTGATTTTTTTTTATTTAAACTAACCTTGTTTGGTTAATATTTAAATTTTTGTATATTTTAAATTATATAATTAATACTATATAATATAAAATATAACTATATTATAAATAAAAATATAATTAAATAATGTATATGTATATATACATTATATATTAGCCAAATTATTGCTTCTCTCCAAAAATTTATTCGACAAAGCAATTAGAATAATTTTCATAAATAATGAATAAAATATTATCTTGAAAATAATTGTAAAATGGCATGTTTTTATAATTTTATATCAGAACCAAGCAACAGGAATATTTGTAATAATTCTTTTCTAAAGTAATTTTAACAAGAATAAAATTGTAAAATTTTTGCAATTAAAATATAATATTCGTTAACGTTTTTGTTTGTGCTAATATTTTTATTCATAATACTTTTTATATGAAAAGTTTCATATAAAAATAAAATATAAGTTTCATATAAGGCAAATATAATATAAAGCCAAATTGAAAGATTAAAAACAGTAAAATTCAAAATATATTTGCATCTCATTGTTGCGTACCTTTGCAAATAGAGGGCGCTGCAGGCACAAGTCTCATCTCAGTTGCGCTCCATTCAGTTAGTCATTCATCTTAAATAAAGACGAAAAATATTTTAAACACATAAAATGTGTAAAAATTTAAACTTAATTATAATCACAATCAAAACGTTACTTAAACTCGCCGAAAATAAAGCTTATCGAAAAAGCTTGACTTTATTAATTAAATTTATTATTGTGAAATAACTAAAATGATTTGTTTTATCATACTAATTTTTTTCTTTAAAAATTCTTTCAACAAAATAAACAATCAAATCAACATATTCATCAACAAATTTTCATTCATGTATTATAATTTTAGTAAATTGTCAATTATTACATTTTTCCAGACATTGTATTCTTTTAAAGGAGACTGGGAAATAACATACGCATAATTATGAAAATGAATATAAATTCTCATTATTCGCGATTATTATTATTATTCTTGTTTATATTATTCACATAAAACGAATAATCTTAATTGCTTTCTTTTAGTTAAAAAGTTATTTTTTTTATTTATATATGTTATGTTATCATTTATTTTTAATTTTCTTTATATAATTTATCTTTAATTTTTATACACTTACCTTTTACATACTTTTTATTTATCTATTTATTATTTTCTGTATTTATAGCATTATTCAAACATTATTTTTAAAGAAATATTTATGGTTTTTTTAATTGTATTTATTTATTATGTAATTACTTTCTCCCAATAAAAATAACAAGAAAATTTGACGGAAAAAAAATATATACAAAAATAAATTCACAGTGTTCAAAATACTTATTGCATGTTATTTGGCGCATAAAAAGACAATTTTTTTGATTAAAAATACAAAATAGAATTTTTAAAAATTATTTTATCCTCTTTTAATAAACATTTTAAAATCATTAGAAGCACACATAAATCATATTTTAGAATTAATATGGAAGAATTAATATTTTTTAAGAAATATATGATTGCAAAAAGCACAGATTTAAATGGTTTTATTTCCTATTGCAATATCAAAATTTTTATTTTTAAATAATGTATTTTTTTCTTCTGATTTTTTTTTTTTTTTTTTCAATTCAGAAATGGAGGAAGATAAGAAATTTAAAAATTGTATAACATTCATACCTAAACTGTAATTACAGCATTTTAAGATTTATATAGAAAAATAAAAACTATATTTTTGTTTCAGAGTTCAGTTTGGGGTTATCTTTGATAATAATTACGAATACTGATGCCATGAAATTTTGTTAATTTATTTCAGAAACTTTAAGATTTTTATATTACTTTTCTGCTATATTTATTTAAAGTTCAGTTTCAAAATAGAAAACTTAAGAAGGTAAAAACAAACAGTAAAGTTAACTACAGATTTAAAAAAAAAAAAAAAAAACATAATTTTATCTGTAATTATTTACTTTTTATCAAATATTAGTATAATATTATCAAATAATGATGCCAAATATTAGTTTATTTGACTTGTATGTGTTTGTTATTTTTCTTTGGCGTTTGATTATATGTTAGTAAAATTGGACAAATTTATAGCATATTTAGAAATTACGATTCTGGTAATTTATTACTTGCTTTATTTTATGCATATTCTTACATGAAATCAGTAATTTACAGTTAATGTGTTGCATTTTTTTTGTCAGTTATATTTTGTAAAAACAAATCGTAACTTTTATCTTCTTTTACATGATTGATTGATTCTATATCTGTCTTATAAAATTTCTAGATTTATAACTACTAATTTATTTACTCGCTACTTTGTTTTCTGCTACTACTTTCTTGATTATAATTTTTTAACGTTTATCATTGTTTAATTGAGTTAAAATTAATTTCGAAATTTCTGGGTAATGTACAACTCAGTAATTCCAAAGGATATTTTAAAACACAAATTAACTTGAAATTGGTAAAAAATGTTTTCTGTTATTTTGGTTTCCATGTTTATCTTAACTCAGGGTTCAATAATTTATGTATTCCAAAGTTACAGTTTATTCAATTCGGGAATATGCATAAATAATCTATAATTTTCTCACTGGAAGTTTGGCCAGTTTCTTGGTTGAACTTATTTTCAAAAAGTTGTTAGCTTTTTGCCAATAATTCAATAAAATGTTATTCGTGCCAACTTATTTAAACAAAAATAATCATGAATTATTGGAATAGAATACCAATTATAATCGATTATTTAATATTTTTAAAAGCGTACATTTAACCAAAGAAGTTAATGATTCACTGAAATAGATTATTTTGGAAAACAAGTCAAATGTTTAGGATTAATATTTCTCGGTTGTCTCGTGAACAACAAATTAAAGTAGTTTTGCCTCATTTCTCTATGTAAATGAACATTTATTTAAAGTTAAAAATAAGCACGACCATGTACCTGCTTTTTTCAAACTTTCTAATGGATCTGTTTGATTATCAATATTTACTAAGAGAACACCGTTCTCACGCAATTTGAAATAAATGATGTCTATTGTGATACTTATTGGCGATGCTACAGTACAGTACCACTTAGACAATTATTGCAACTTTTCCTTGTGTTCCTCGCTCAACAATAATTACAGCATCATTACCGGCAGTAAAACTTCTTCCCTTTCTACTGCTAAATACCAATTTTAAATGGAGAACTCTGCAGAAAAAAATAAAACAATAAAAAAAAAATCTGCCCAAAACTTGGGAACTTCATTTAAAGTATGATGTTGTCTGTCAGTACACGGAATAAAAACCAATAAAAAAGCCCCACTCGTATTGATAACCAATACATACAAGTGGAATGAAAGAGTCTTTAATGTGCTACGCAAACGAAGCAATTCGCCAATCAGACGGCTGCCTCTAACAAACTAAGAGAGAAAATAATAAAATAAAAGCGTAAGGCAGCAAAAATGCCGTTAGAGTGGCCCCAGAATCGACCTTAAATCTTGCCCTCCCCATAGTGGGGTCGAAAGGAGAACGTTGATTGGCCGAAAGCAGGGCTTGATTTCCACCAGCCAACCAGTGTTATCGAAGGACTCGGCTACATTCTCTCCTTTTTTAGCTGCAGGCACTAAGTGAAATCGGATTGTAAATTCTGACGGGGCTTCCTCATTTAGATATTTATCGCCAAACTTGCAAATTGTGGCGAGATTTTTAACTTTGAGGGCGGCATTGATTTTTGTGCCGCATTTATTTGATGTTGTTTGATTAAACACTTTTAATTAGAGTGAAAAACAAATAATAACCTTTTAATTAGTGAAATATTTTTCAGTAATTAATTAAAAAACATTGTTAAGGAAATATATTTAAGTAATTAAGTTTAAAAATGCTCAGTTAGGGAAGATTGAAAATTGATGTTTTTATGTGAAGCCATTGAGTCGTTAGATTGGTGAACTGAAAAGTTTCAAATTAAAAAATTAATTGTCTTTTTTACTTACTTATTTATTAAATAATTAAAATTTTAAATTTTAAATTATTTTCATTAAATTTTAATAAATTGCCTACTTTTTAAGAGATTCAATTTTTTTATAATTTAAAATTGAAAATGAATTAACATTTAAATTTTAATTAGTAAAAATTCTTTTAAAGTAAAACATTTGCTTTTATTTTTCTAGTATCAGACCACAATAGAATCTTGATAACAATTCTGAATGATAAACTGAAAAGTTTCAAATTAAAAAAATAATTATCTTTTTACTTACTTATTTATTAAACAATTAAAATTTTAAACCTGAATCTTTTATTAAATTTGAATAAAATTTAAATTGCATACTTTTTTTAAAAGATTAAATTTTTTTAAACTTAAAATGAAATAACATTTAAATTTTAATAATTAAAAATTCTTTAAAGTAAAAAAATTGCTTTTATTATTCTTGTATCAAACTACAGTAGAACCTTAATAAAAATTCAAAAATTAAGCAATTCAAATTCTAGTTATGCAATATTTCTTTTTACATTTATTTATTAGAATTAATGAAAAAAATTTAATTTCGCCTTACGGTTTATTCATATGACTATATTAATTTTAAATAAAGTATTCTCTTTTGTTATTCGATATTATATTTAAAATACTATTGCCTTAACAAATTTTATAAGCAACTAAATTAAAATTACTTAAAACTTACAAGTATTTACTTAAAAGTTTTTTAAAAAAAGAAAAAATGTTCATATTATTTTTTTTAATGTATAAGTTCATTTATTGTTTAATAAATTAAATCGAAACTTGTATATTTTTTAACTTTTGGACTGTATAAAACTAGTAATTTTTACTGGTATCAGTAAAATATATATACCATAAATTTCTAAAGCAAACTATGTTTTTGAAATATTATATTAATAAGTGATCTGTATAAACAAAGTACGAAATTATTTTCGGAAATAAAAATATTTGTATAAAATATTTAGCAAGATAAACTATTACTTTTTATTAATCAAAAAGTTTTTAAAAAAATGTCGAAGATATATCTAGAAATATTTTTGAGGTTCGCATGTCTGCCGAAAGAGGGCACTGCTGTACAGGAGAGTTTCGAATATTTGGTGACACATTTTTCACGGAGCAATACAAAATCTAGAAAAATATTTTCAACTAAAAGTCTAAATAATTATAAGTTCTTTCAATCTTTAATCGATAAATAAGGTAAGAAAAGTGAATCATTATCATTAGTATTCAATATTTTAAAACTAATTTCAAAAATATTAAAATAGATTGCTCACGTTCATATATTCGACACTTAAACATTTGCGATGCTATACATTATTGTGTAAAGTGTTGTGTATAAAAAATTTTTAATAATGGAAAAGAATTGCAGTTTTAGTAATTTTCTTATCTAAGGACCAGCTAAACTTCGTTCTATTGTTTCTTTTATTATTACTTATTGTTAAGCAAAGATTTAATGTAGACTAACTCATTACTTCTAAGTAAAAAACCATTCTCTATATATCCATCTTACATTAGATCAAAATGATATTTCAAATTTTTGAAGTTACATTTTACAAAATTAAAAAAAAAAAAACAAATTTTTTTTTGTTACTTTGATACTTCTAAATTTATCCTTAATGTTTCAGAAAAATATAATAAGAATATAAAAATATATTTTCTACCTAACATAATAAAACGTAAACTAATGATATGATGAAATAATAAATAATATATAGATTGAAAATTGATAAGAAAATATTTAAGTAAGTGGTTCACTGTTGCAATATTTAAAGATATGAAAATGTATTTCCTTATAAAACACATGGCTAGTGTTGATTTTGGTGTTATTATTTTCCTTTTTACAATAAATTGCCATGATTTTATTTATATATATATAAAGAACATCTCAAAAAGATTTTTGAAAATGCAATTTAACTTCCTTTTTTGAAATATTTCACTGAAAAACTTTGTGAAAATTTTACTTACTTCTGTATTGATAGAATTTTTTCAACTATGCACATACAAAATTCTTTTGAAATTAGTTCATTTATTTGTTCAATAACCTATTACTTTATCAATACAATATAGATTTTTTATTAGTAGAAACTTTTTGAGATCTATTTACTTACATTTGTATCACTTATTGGTTTATTTATCGGATGTAAGCTGAAAGTTGATAATATTAAATTTTTTTTTTTTTTTTAAATAAATTATTCGTATAATATAAGTTATTCTCAATAGAAATTAAAAACTTTTTTTTAAAGAATGTTACAATATATTTAATTATTAATGAAAATAAAAACTTGTTATCCTTAATGTGATTGAGAGAAATTATAAATCTATCTTTTATTTTATATAAATAATCGGCCAATTAAACAATTTTTTTGAAAAATTTATATTTTAAAAAATGGAAATGAATTACAGATTTCTCATGTACTTAATTCCGCTTACGTATGCAATGTATGTCTAGAAATTTTTAAAAACTATTCACTGATTATGTCGTTAATTTTTTTTTCTAAATTAGTATAGGCAGAGTAAAATATTATTTCAAGGTTCGACAACAGTACTATTATTCACATTTTTTAAAAAAAAAAAATTGTTTTGTATAAAATCTTGACTCACTTTCTTTTGTAATATGAGTATTGCAACTTTCAACAATTTGAAAGTTTCAAAATAATGTAAATTTAACATGTTATTTAAAAAGTTTTTGTCAGATGTTGATAATAATAACTATTTCACAATGTATTTAAATATCAACTCTTTAAATATATTTATTATCAATATATTAATCGATAAAATTTATTTGCATCCTGCCTAAATACAGAAAGGTGTATTTATAAATTGCACAAATTTGTTAAATTTTTCGAAAAATTTTCTGTAATGTACAAAAATAAGTAAATAAATAAACAAATAAATAATAAAAATAATAATAATGCTCTCAAGTTACCTGATTTACTAAAAATAAATAAAAGAATATAACTTTTTAATGCAGCTTTTCTATATAAAATTAAACATATTATATTTAGTTAGGTATTAAGTTAAGTTAAATTAAGTATATTATATTTAAGTTATTATATTATATTTTACTTTTATATTAAGTATATTATATTTTCTATAAAATTTCTTTCTCTCTCTCTATATATATATATTTAGTACAGCTTTTCTTTCCGTATCTATAACTTTCAAATTAACTGAAAGATACATATAGGATACAAAAAATTACATGTTTTATTTAATAGCTTTCTTTCCGTAAAAACTGATCAGAAATATGTTTTTAAAAAAACTGATCAAATTGCCAGAAAATTTTATTTTAAAGTGCATAAAAAAATGCACCTTTATTTGATTTATAGACTTTTAATTGAGTAATGCTTAAGTGTTTTATGTAGAATTTACCAAAATAAATAAATAAAAAATAAACAAATGTAAATAAAAATAATAATCTGCGTGTGGCTGTTATACAGGCTATCCAAAATTTAGAATTTAATTTAAGAACAAAAAACGTAACAGCAATCTAATCTTTTTAAAAAATTAGTAACCCTATAATTCGAAATGATTTTTTTTTTTTTTAAAATCTTAGTTTTACTTTGAACATTGTCTTTGCTTTTACCGCACAAGCGTTTAGAACAATTTTACACTTTAATAAATTAATTATATAATTATTAGCTCTTGAAAGAAAGTTAAAAAAAAAAATTAACCAATAAGAAACGTTGAAAGTGGTCAAGGACAAAAAGTTGCTCAAGGTAACGAAAAACTCGGCTCTCGAAAACAATACCCATAAATTTATGGGTAGAAAATACATAATTTAAATAAATTTTGAGCTGCTTCGTTACCGTATAAGGAAATAAATGCATTTAAAGTTTAAGTATAATGATACATCAGTGGTATAGCATGATAAAAAACTTAAAGCGCAAATTCGTTTTGCATCTGTGAATTTGTATAACCTGCTTTAAATATCCAATAAATGCACGTGTTTTTTTAAAACACTTTAAAAAAAAAAAAAATGTTTTCAAAATATATAGTATATTTGTGCGATTTACATTTAAATGAACATTAAATTTTTCATCTACAGTATCAAAATTTGTTTATTTCGCAGAAGTTTTAGTTTTTAAAACTAAATGTTATTGGAAAAATTTCCATTTAATTAAGTTGCTATTAATATTATTATTTTACATAAACCTTTCAAATCACTATTAAACCTATTCATAACTCTAGTTATATGCTTTATAATTTTTTATAATGCTTTTATTTCTTCGTTATAAGCACCGTTTAATTTATTTTTAGTCATACCTTATTTTTTTTTAAATCTCAGAAATGTTACTTTTCGTCGAAAGAGGGCGCATTCCCAGTATATTCACCCCAACTAGATATCCAACTCAACTTGGCGAACAACTGCAACCATTGGCGATTGATTTTGGCTGCAAGTTTCTTGCCAGGGCAACCCAATGTGCTACTCGTATCGATAAGCCTAGTTAATTGCAGGTGTCTCTTTTAGCCGGTTTTAACTCCACCCCCATCCTCGGCCATTGGCGGCCTTGGAAGTGGCCCAGTGGGTGCCATTCTATTCGGCCGACATTATCGAGAGAGATAATGGCTTTGACGCACAGGTGAGGGGCAGAAATCCGATATCTCAACTGTCTAATGGTTCGTCCTAGTGGACGCATATCATTTAAAAGCAGTTACTTGTGCGCTTTTTTTTTTGGTTTCATTTTTACTAGTACACGCAATGAAAATGGCACGAATTATAAATGGTATGGGTCCCACATTTGGGGGAAGGGGGTTTTGTAAATGATTGTAAATTTTGTGATACGGAAAGGATAAAAAAATAAAAAATAAAAAAAAAAAAAAAAAAAATTTATAGTATAGCTTTTTTTTAATAAATTTGAAGAAAAGAAAATTATAAGTATATCTCGTTTAGAGAATTTTAGTAAATGTTAAAAATTCTTTTCTTTTTATAAAAATTCAATAATTAAAACAAATTGTTGAAAAAAAAATGTAAATATGTCAAATATATTCGCAGAAAAAAAAATAAATAAAAATAGTACAAAAAAAAAATTGTTAATTATTTATTGGACAGCACTACTTTTATCCAATAGATTAATGACCATTTTTTAATTAGTTTTATTTATTTATCTGTTATTAATATTTTGTTTTGCGAATACTTTTGACATATTTACACTTATTTTCAGCAATGTATTTTTAATGTATTTTAACACAAAAAGTTATATTTATTTTACTCAAATGTAAATATTTATTAAATACTCAGTTGCATTTAATACTTAAAATAATTAATTAAAAATATCAGAAAGCATTGTTTTTTTTTAACGAATTGATTACTTAGGTGCAAATTTGAGATTAAAAAGGTAATCACGAGATAAATAAAAAATATAATTTAAAATTGATAATTTCGTTTTATTAGAACGATGAAAAACTTCTAAATTTAGAGAAATCAAAGGTAGAAATTTGTAGAAAATAAATTATGACAGTTTGATAAAATTTAAATATATGCATTCTATTGTTATTCTCTATTTAATGAAGAAATACTGAATAAAAGGGAAATAATATCTACACTCTTATATCATCCTTAAATCACAAAGTTTTTTAAGAACACGTTCAATATAACTATTTTTTAAATAAAAGAAATAATCAATACTAGACTTATGCATTTTACAGCATTTGTATCCTGCATATATGTATTTCATTTCCACCTGTTATTATTATTACCCATAAAATTATGGGTAATAATAATTGAGTGCAGTTTTTTGTTTCCTTGATCAATTTGTTTCTGTGTCCTTGACATCTTTCATTTATTTATTATTATATTTTTTATTTATTTCACGAGTTATTTTTATTGGTTTATTTAAGTTTCTTTCAAAAGCTTTTTTATTCATAATATTTTAATAAATTTCTTACCGAGCTAATAATTATATAATTAATTAAAAAATGAAAAATAATCAATGTATAAATAAAAATTAAGCTCATATAAACTACTTAAATGTAAAATTAAAATGTTGAAAAAAATTTTTAAAAATCCACAAAATGTTTTATTTTGATGTCATCCGTAAATTATATCATAATGTTGTTGTATTCAGATAAAATTAAAATGCATTTAATTTCTTTTAGCACAGAGGAGATGTATGCGTCAGATTTTGAAAAAGAAGCATTGCTCTTAAAAATACAATCAACAAATGTTCAGTGTACTTTTTCAACACAAAAATCTTGAATTTGCTTTATAACTAACTACCTTTGAAAATAATTGGAAACACGAGGAAAAAAATAGATTTTTGTTAATAAATGTTACTACTATTTTAAGTTTATCACTAAGTGAAAAACATTTTTGATATTCTTAAACAAATACTCAAGATCCACTAATTAATAAGATGGTAAATTTATTTTAAAGAACAAGAGATATTTTATATGAAATAATAATTTATAATTTTAATTATATTTCAATAAATTTATAATTATATTACGTATGTTTCTCACTAAGTGAAAACATTTTGATGTCCTTAAAGACATTCTCAATATCCATGAATTAATAAGTGGATAAATTTATTTGAAAGGGCCAAAGATATTTCTTACGAAATGCCTTATTTTTTTGGTGCAGTTTTTGAGCGATAGTCAATCATATTTTTATTTATAAAATCATGAAAAAATCACCATTTTGATGAAAGAAAGATTTTATTTGTTACAGATATTTCCATGTTTTTATCAGATTAAATGGTTTGATTAAATGGTAAAACGATTAAATAGTTTGACCATTGTGAGTTTCGGAAATAGGCGAATTTGTTCTTTCCAAAGTTAAACTATGTAACAGAGAAAATTTGTTACAATAAATCTACAAATTCCCATTAGTAGAATTTTTTATCCCACAGCTAATTTTTTTTCTTCCTCTTCTTCTTCTACTTCTTTTTTTATTTTATTATTATTATTTTTTTTTTTACATTTTTAGAAACTTTTAAAATAGTTTTACATTAATAGTTTTTTTAACTGCATATTTTTTAATTTAATAAGTTACATGATTAAATTTTAATTGTTGTATCCTTTTCCTCGCTTTCAATATTTAAAGTGGATTTTTTTTTCAAAAATTTCAGTTTTTATTTACTGGATAGTCCCTGGTATTAGGATTTTCTCTTTCACTGTTTTAAGCATTATTGAAACTATTTAGAAAAATCATTGAAGAGTAATCAATAAAATAAAAACAGATAATTAGAAAACTTTTCATGAATAATAATAATAATAATCATATATCAGTTACACAGTAACGCCTTTTAGTATGAAACTTTTGAGTCAAAAAAATCACGACAACAAAAAATTTGTTCTTATATAATAGTTCTGCGTGATCATATTAGTATTATGAAGTAATCTATAAAGGCACGAAAAATAACGAAAGTGCTTTTAAAAACACGATTCTACTTCTAAATTGCCTCCATGTGAAACAAAGCAGATGTGTTCGACATTTTTATCTATGGAATCATATATATATATATATATATATATATATTATTTATAACATTAAGTTGATAACTTTCATTAATATTATTATAAGATATACAATATTAGCTATAGTAAATTCGAAGATAGGATATTTATCATGTAATAATTTTTTTTTCATTTAATTGCAATTCCTTTAAATAAAAAAGAATTTTTTTTATCGTTAATCTGCTTTTCATTATCAAAATAATTTTTGTATAAATATGTTATTTCTACTCCAAACGTATATTAAATTAATATCATTATTCAATTTATCATCTTGTTAAAATTTTATATATTACCATCATATGATCCAATACTCATAAATTTACTAATAACTGCTTTAATAAATGAGTGCACATACTTGCATACTTGTAACTACAGATAGACATATTTAATTCATAGTTTACATAAAGTGTCATATATCCAAACAGCAATCTTAATTTTAACTCTGCTAAAACGTTGTATACCATTTTCCCATTACGTCGCTGTCTTTGAGGAAGGGTATTTTATTGTTGGACAGTATTTTAAATTTTTCGTCTTATTGTGTTGTGTTGGGAACGCAATTCATAAGATACGACACGGAATTTAAAAATGGAATTAGGTGCTGTAAATCGGCAGGGAGTCAAAGTAGTAAGCGCATAGTGGAAAAAGGCAGTGCAGAAAAAAGAACTAGATTTAATATCAAAATATTTTGTTGTGGGATTAATTAAATGGCATGTTTATGTAAGCAACTCTGCAATATTGAATAACATATGAATAACATTCATTTGAAGTTAACTCTACTACAACTTGTTTCTGCCAATTTGGGTTTCAAACATAGCTCGTCTGGGAGAGCGTTAGACTCTAGTAATACGTGTTGCCAGGTTAATTTATATAAACGGGAAAACGGGTCACACGCCTTAAGAATATATTACGGTTTTACATTGTACAAAAACCAAATTGTACGATGGCAAGACATTGATAATTGGTAAAAGAAAAAAATAATGAAAGAACTATTGAATAAATTTAAATTCATTCATTGTCATACAAGAGTATAGTGATATTTGGACCGTACTGTATTTTTAATATTGATTTGAATACAATAATAATAGAAAATTTGATAACATGAAATTTTATTAACAGTTTGTTAAATAAGAATATATTTTTTGGAAAAATTCATGGTTATTTCAAAAATATTATATAACATTTAAATATTATTAAACTTGGTATAAAACCTTTTACAAAAAGTTAATTTAATAAATACATAATTATTTATTTTATGTAAGATGAAAATAAATAAACTTAAAACTCTGGAGCTAGATTTTTGAAATGTGGATGCGCAGAAGATCTACCTCCCCGTGGTGCACTTGGTAAAACTTTTTTTAGTGGCTAAAAGATATGCAACTTGGCATTATTGTTAGATTAGTGAACTCTGTTTCAGCATGCTTTGTTGTTTTGCTGTTTTTTTGTTGTGTTGTATGTTTTTTTTTTTTTTCGTTGTTCCTTTTCTGCTGTAACTGTTCATAATCTGCCATTGGAAATAAAAAATATAAAAAAAAAAAAAAAAAGATTTTGAAATGTGACCTTAAAATTCTACTGCAAGTCGTAAATGAACAAAACGTCAGAAACTAATTTATATTCAAAATTTTTTTTTTTTTTAACGTTGAAAAGTATTGGACTACGAAGAATATTTTGCAAATCATTAATGTATTGTGTTAAAAAATCAAAGGCCGCCGTAACTGTTAAAAGCAGTGCAATTTTCAAATTAGTAAAAACTAACCGACATAAATATAGATATTTTCGGGCTAAATACAGAAAAAAATATCTGTGATATGACAAAACGTTTTTTTCATTAAAACATTTGAAATCTACATGAGCTTGAGATCTCAACACGTTTAATTAATCGATATAATTTTTATATCTATATCGATATAATTTACATGCCAGTAAATAAAAATAATAATAATAAAAAAAAAAAACTATAACTTTATTTAAAACAAAATAATGTCAAGTTATATTAACTGAGAGTTGATCATGAATACAAAGTTAAAATTAAAAAATCTAAATATTTGCCAATAAAGACTTTTATTGTAGCTTTGAACTTTTTTCCGTAATAACGTAACTTACAAATTTTTTTGTTGAAAATATAAATCAATATATCCATAAATTGCTTCATTTTATTTTAAAATAGCCTAAAAGTATAATTCAGTACAAACTGGAACATTTCCTTTATAAAGCATGAATTTATATTTCGATAAAAATAAAACAGCATTTCATTAAACAGCCTTTTAGTTTAAAATGTATGCATTAATAAAAAAAAAAAAAAATACACGTCAACCTTACAACAGTTATAGTCATAAATGGATTTAGAGCGAAACACCTGTTGTTGTGACTGTAATCATTCCATAATTACCTTACGTGAACAGACCATGTCCAACCATCGTACCCTATAACCACTTTATTTTGACAAACGTTTGTATTTATGTGATTTTAACAAGGTATGACTGCCGTGGAAAAACATTTGTTCAAGTACATCTTAACGTTTACGTGCAGGTGTAGTGTAGCGTGTCCACTTGTCAAAAGTGATACAACTGTTAACTCACTCAATTTTTTGTTCTGTGGGTATTGTTAGCAAATTTGCATTGTCATGTACACTATAACGTCTGGATTGAATTTTTTTATTTTGTATAACGGTGATTCACGTTACTGATGGAAATTTTTTTTTTTATCCTTGGCATTGTTTAGTGCACCATATGTTTGATCATTTAATAAATAGTAATGGATAAAATTGACTTGATGTAACAGTTGTTAACCTGGTGACATATCTACGATTTCGGTGGCTTAAAAATCTAAAATATATATTATTAAAATTATACAAAAAAAGTTTGACAAATTATTGCAGATAATCAAAATACATAATGTTTTCATTACTTATATGTTTTAGTTTAGATTTTAGAATGACGTCTGTTGTGATAGTGATTGTGACGTGTCTATTGAAAATTTTGCTAACTTTTTTTCACCCTGATAGTGACCTTTGGTCCTGTTTGTTGTTTTGCATTTTGTGTAATTTAATATATACATTTTTTTTTTCTTTTTTCTGCATTATATGATTGATTATTTACATTTTTCACCGACCTCGTTGATAAAAATTTACTTTGATTTAGCTGCAGTTAACCTTATGACATTCTACTTATTTTGGTATATTTTATTGCTTAAAAGCTTTAAATGATTTATCTCGTAATATATGTGATTTAATAATTACCTACTAAGTTGAATGTATATAAAATGCATAATATTTTAAATGTAAAATATATATATATATATTTTTTTATTCTGACTATGATTGGACATTAAAAATGACAGGTGTTGACAGAGAGGTTTTAAATGACAGGTGTTTATTGCCAATTTTAAAAAAATTTACTTTGATAGTGACTTCTGATTTTATTTTCTTTTAACTTTTCAGTAATTTGCCTTTTTTGTTTTTTCTTTTTCAGTATTATTTCATTACTGAATTACATTTTACCAGCTCGTGTAGTTCTTGTAAAAGTTTTTTTTTAAGGTTTATATTCTATGAAAAGATTAAAAAAATTATCTTCGATTTAGAAATTATCCAAGTATATAAATTATTAAAAATGAATTAATTTACCATAAAAATGACAAGCTGCAACAAGTTTTGAATTAAATGTTTGATTTTAATATTTTTAAAACGACAGTCTCACCAAGCACATGCAGCAAAAAAAAGCTTCTTTTAAAAATAAATTAAAAATGATGATGAATAATTTTAGCACTATATACGACACTGTTTTTATTAAATTTGAACAAAACTTTTTCATTCATTTTTATCAAAAAAAAAATGACAAGATGGGTTTGCAATATATTTAATACTCTATCATCCAATCAGATTTCAATAAATTTATTAGTTATGATTTTTAAGAGAACTTTTTGAATAATGGACATTTATACAACATTCATAATATACAAATATACACTTTACAAAATAAAGGCGTTTAAATCTTAATTTAACAAATAACATTTAATTTAACCAAGTGATGTTGTATGAACTGTTTTATTAAGTTTATAGTCATTCAAATACACAAACCAAGCATGAAACTATTCGTAAATTGCATTTAAATTTTTGATTAATATGATTAACCACAGATGAACATTTTCTTAAATATTTTTAGAGCTTATATTTCTTAATGGATTAACTGACAATTTTTTTTGGGACAGTTACAGTGATGCTTACATTAAATCTATTAGGTTGACGTTCTCAGTGGAATTAGAGTGAAAATCCATCACAAAAGTATTCATAAATTGCATTTAAATTTTTAATGAATATAAATATGATAGTCACAAGTGAGTTTTTCTTAACAATTTTGGACCCTACAATTTTTTAATGAATCATATTTTTTGAGCGACATTAAATTGATTCTAATTAGCTGTTTTTAATATTAAATCTACTAGTTGAACTAACGCATGTTCAAATGAGAGATATTTAGAATTTAGCATTAACTTCATTATAAAAGCATACAAAAAAATTTTATATTAATTTCCATTTTAAAACTTTAACTAAACGAATACCTTAGGTGGCATTTCATTTTTAAAGATTTTTGAAAGCAAATTCTATTTAAACGAGAAAACAAAAAGTCACTGCAGTTATAAACGTCTGTAAAAGTGTCACATCATTTCTAATTCACATTTTATTACATCTTAGAGAGCAGTTTGGGATGCCCCTCTCCACCTAAAAAACATATTTACATGTGTATCTGTTTCTTTTTATTGATATGTTCTGCGATAATAGACGTCGTCCAAATTGCGTTATCAGAACTGTGCGGTTGCAGTTGTTATCTAAAGGAAAAGAGCACGGGCAAGTAAAAATGCGAATTCTTCTGCCCCCTTCCCCCTCTTTTTTGTGCATTTTTAATGTAGATAGCTGTTTTTTAGAATGCGAATTGGCCGTTAGGTTCCACTTTTGAAATACTTTTCTGTCGAGAAATAATCGCACTTTATCGTTGTGGGAGAAAAAAAAAAAAGAATAAATATAAATATTTTATCTGCTTGTAAAGGAGGTATCTGGAAGTTATTTTTGGTTCGTTTCCCACCATCCATGACAATCTTAAATGTTTTATTCAGAAAAAGAATCCTTTTTTTTTATGTACATAAAGAGCGTCGTATCTAAATGGTTGCATCCTTTTTCACTTTGAAAAGAAGTTTGATCAGGTTATAATTTTTGAAATCATAATATATAATCATATGTAAAAACTGTTTTACGATGTAACAAACATTTCTTTTTCATTTGAAAATATAATGAATTCGTACGTATAATATTACTATTGCAAGTTTGGCAGCTATTAAATTATAAAAAAATTCTTTCAGAGTAACAATAACTATTATTAGTAGAGGTGCCACCCAATTTATCCAGTAGTATTTCAGACAATATTCAATAGTGCAAACCTACACCACTATCCCCCCCAAAAAAAGTACAAAACTCACTAATGAATAAATGAACAAAATTACTCACATCAACATTGATGCACATTCGAAACTTTAATTCAAATTCATATTACCAACAATACAGCAATAGATAGCAATTTTAAATGTTTAATTCAGAAAAAGAATCCTTTTCTTTTTTTTTTTTATAAAGAGCGTCGTATCTAAATAGTTACACCCTTTCACTTTACAAAGAACTTTGATCAGGTTATAATTTTTGCAATAGATAGCAATTTTAAATGTTTAATTCAGAAAAAGAATCCTTTTCTTTTTTTTTATAAAGAGCGTCGTATCTAAATAAGTTACACCCTTTCACTTTACAAAGAACTTTGATCAGGTTATAATTTTTGCAATAGATAGCAATTTTAAATGTTTAATTCAGAAAAAGAATCCTTTTCTTTTTTTTTTTATAAAGAGCGTCGTATCTAAATAGTTACACCCTTTCACTTTACAAAGAACTTTGATCAAGTTATAATTTTTGCAATAGATAGCAATTTTAAATGTTTAATTCAGAAAAAGAATCCTTTTCTTTTTTTTTTTATAAAGAGCGTCGTATCTAAATAGTTACACCCTTTCACTTTACAAAGAACTTTGATCAGGTTATAATTTTGAAATCATAATATGCAATCATATGTAAATACTATTATACGATAAACAAAAATTTATTTTTCATTTGAAAATATAATGAATTTGTACATATGATTAAAAAATATATTTTACTATTGCAAAGTTTGGCAGCTGCTGAATTAAAAAGAAGCCATTTCAGAGTAATAATATGTATTATAAGCACAGGTTATAGTCAATCTTTTCAGTAGTATCTCAAGCAATTTCAACGGAGCCTGATGGCCGAGTGTGTCTAGCGCTCTGGCTCTCGGTACCATAGGTTTCGGGTTCGAATCCCGGCGATGCCATGGATGTTTATAGTAGTTCGGAATCTACTGTAGGCCCCGGTCTCATATGACTGTAAAGCGTCTCAGCGCCCAATCAGACTTCTCATCCATACCATTCCCAAACTGTAAAGGGGCAACTCAACGCTAGGCACAGTCATGTGGTATAGCCGTAGTAGACAATATTCAATAGTTTTTGATGCTGATCAGTAGTGTGGGAGGGATGGAATAAAAAGAGCAAACCAACGCAACTAATTTCCGAAAAAAATGTACAAAACTCACTAATCTTGCCATATAAGTTTTAAATATTGTATATCCATATTCGGTTATTATTTTACAGTTGTGAAAACAAAACGTCCATTATCTTTTGTTAGCAACTCAATTATTCGTCAATGTCATTCGAAACTGTATTTAATATTTATAATATTAACAACAAAGCAGCAATATTTTTTAAAATTTGCGTTTATTAAAATAAGATTAATTTAGAGATTGTTTAAGATGGATTATTAATGGTACCAATACGTATGGTGAAATTATTTATTACAGAAGAGACTAAATATAGGAAAAAATACAAATTTTTTAATCCTGAAACTTCATAAAAAATTATTATAAAAGCTTATTTATACCCTAACTCATTATTATCGTTATTTTTCTTAAGTAAAAACAAAGTAACTAGCTAGTTCTTTTTGATATCAAAGGAAATATTGTAATTACAACAATATATTAATTTGTACTCATTGAATAAAATTGAATGTTAATTCGTTAACTATTAAAAAAAATCATAAAAATTTTATATATATCGCAGAAACTGGCACAATTTTTCTTGAAATTGATTGATACTTTTAAATAGTGCGAAATTGAAAGGTATAAAAAAAAAGGGTTTTCAAAAATTTTTTGAAATATTAATGGATTTTACCCTAGCTCGTATTTTTTTTAATTTTCTATTGTAACTTCAGAGAATACGTAGTAATTGGATCAGTGTATATTATTTTAGAGTTTTAACCAAATAATTAAAATTCACCGTATTGTATGTTCCGAATTTATTTATTCAATAAATAATAATACGATTTTAATTCAATTGAAGAACAAAAAAATTCAATAAATAATATTGCAATAATATCAACTAAATTTTATTTCATTAGATCATATATTTTAAAAATTCAAATTAGTGTTTACTAAAACAGATTTCAATAATTTTTTACAAATTTCTTAAATTATTTCTTATTTATGTTAAAATAATTTACTTTTGGCTATGTTTTTTTTACTTATTTTTGCAAGTTTCATTTTTTCAAGAATAAATAGCTCATCTGTATTTACATCGTTTCAATAATTTTCAAGAAAACTAAAATTCAAATTCAACTGATATTTAATAAATTTTAAAATATTTTTTGGCACTGCATAATCTCTTTTCAATTCAAACCTAAAAGAAATCAAATCAAGTCCACTCCAGAACTTGCACATACTACAAGAAAACCTCTGCAGCAAAAATAAAAACAAAACTTTAATTCCTATTTTTATACGCAATGTTATGGGCCCAAGAGTTTGAAGGGGGAGGGACAGAAATTCCTTTTAAAATCCCCCTCCTCCCCATACCCCTCGGGGCGGGGGGGATCACCAGAAAGTAAAAAAAAAATCGATGGCAATAATAAGAAACGGCCAATACCAAGGCAGCGAAGAAATCCTCCATTCTCAAATCCCTGTATCCAAACACTTTTAACTGATACGATCCTACTCTAAAATCCTGGAAGCAAAACACGCATTTTACGTGAAATTGCCAGCGCGCCTGATAGAGCGTCTTCTCTTCTTTTTTTTTTTTATTTATTTATTTATTTATTTTTTTTTTTTTAAATCATTTGGTAGATGGACCGAGAATTTAAAAGCCTTATTTTCTGCAGATTTTTTTTTTTCCCCTTTCATGTGAAAAAATTCCTAGCGTGATGAACCAATGAGGGGAGGAGTGGCCCATGTGTAATAAGGGGGGTAGTAGGTCGTAAAAACCAGGGTCCATTTGCCCATTGCATTTGAAATGAAGGGGATCATTTAAATGACCGCTTCGATGTTGGGATGAGTAAAGGGTAGTATGGATTCCAAGTTTGCTGTTACTGGTTTTGATCATACTATTACATTTATTGCATTGGTATTGTGTATTCAATGATATGCAGTCATTTGAATGATATCAGGCTGGAATGATATAGGATAAATTGGTTATAAAAGTATACTGAGCAATTTTTAATAGATTAAAAAAGAGCAAAAATTCTTGACTGCACTTAATGTAAAATTTATAAAAATATAATCACTTACCTGATTAGAATAGGAAACGATATGAGTTATTACTTGAATTACTTGATTAAGATCTGGAAATAAATTTAATTTTAATAAGGATTTATAAAATTTATCCACCCAATGAGCTTTCATTTTAAGGCTCAATGTAGGGATGAGTAAAATTTACGAGTGATTTAGATTTGCTATATCTAACTTTTTCGTGGTTTTTACTTTTTCATACCATTAATTTCACTACACTGGTATTTTATGAAATGCAGTCATTTAAATGGTACGGTATCAAGGTATGGTATTAAGTATCAAGATGGTTGTTATCAAAATCCTATCAAGTATCAAAGTGATTTGGTATCAAAATACTATCAAGTATCAAAATTGTATGGTATTAAAATGGCATCAAGTATCAAAATAGTATGGTATCAAGTATCAAAATGGTATCGAAGATCAAAATGGTTTGGTATCAAAATTGCATCAAGTATCAAAATTGTATCAGGGATTAAAATTGCATAGTATCAATTATCAAAAAAGGTATGGTATCAAGTAATATAACATCAGTTGGCTCTTTCATTCTCCGTGGGTCTCTAAAATAACTTGAATTTGAATATTTTGTACAGTTAGTAGATGAACCAATAATTTAAATATCTGGATTCCTACAAATTTGCTTTACTACAGCTTTTTCTTTCTTGTAAAATAAAATCCTTTTTACCAATGGGTGGAACGACACATGCCTTAAAATCTTTTTTTTTGTTTGTTCATTGCGTCACAATGTTATGACTCATTAAGATGACAGCTAGATGAGAAATGAAAATTAAATTGTGGTATCTTCTCTTTTCTGAAGTCAAAGAAACCATAGATTTAAATATAGGTTTTGGCAATATATTTATTTATTTGGAGATATATTAAATAAATTAATTTTTAAATAGGTTTTCGAGGATTCTATTATGTTAAAAATAATATTAATTCAATTTTTTAATGAATTTTGAATTTTCTATTTTCATGTTAATTATTAACTATTGCTATTTATACCTTTGTTATAAATAGCAATAACCAGCAGGTATAAAATTTTAGAGCTTAACAAAAAAATTTAGAAAATTAATTATAGTAAAATTTTTTTTAAATCAAATATTATGTGTATTTTAACAGAACCCTATTTAATAAGATTCAAACAGAGGATCTTTCACATCAATCAGTCTTACACTCTTAACAATAATTTGTGCAATAAATTTGATATTGTTATAAGTAATAATTATTTAAAGTTTTTGATGTTTGTAGGCAAATACAAACTAATTATTACTTAAAAGAGTTATAAAATTTTAATTATTTAAAATTTGGGATACTTTCTTGGTAATTAATGAAATATAATTTCATCAATATAATAGTAATTAGCTGACTTATTATTTAAAATCATTAGCATTATAATAAAAATAATGATAGACATTCTTACAGATCTTTAAGTAATTGATAACCACCGCAAAAAAAGTTTTGGGATAAAAAATTTGAATAATGTATTTCGCATTAATCGGAACTCACACCACTGTTCTCTTGAAAGAAAAAGCCCTAGCATATTCGTCGGGTGTTTTTCTTCTCCCCCTTTTCACCCCTGCCCCCCCCTCTCTTCTTTCTCGTCGTAAACTCTCCCAAGAAAAAAAATATCCACCACCCCCAACATCTAAACAAACTCTGCCGCCGTCCTTTTACAAACTTTGATTCTGATTACAAAAATACCGCAACGCCGATAATCGGAATATTTCGGAATTCCAGATCCATCCCTCCCACCCCAGCACCGTCCCCATCTCAATCCCAACCCATTCCAAATCTACACACTAGATGGGCAAATGGGGGAGGGGGCAGGAAATATACGTTAGAGAAACAGCTTAAGCCGAGATTTTATAGGGCAAACCGCTTCAGATGATGCCATATTTACTTTATGAACACTCAGTCGTGCGGGAATTTAAGCATAGTTGCGATTTGTATGCTAATAGAAAAAAATTCGTCTGTACCACTCAGAAAACATTTTGTTGCTCTTTACTGAACATTCCCCACTAGCGTTCTAATGACCCATGTGGTCTGGAGACTGGGCCTCCCACAAAAACTGGAAGGTATTAGCGAGATTACAAACTCACGAATGGAAACGCGGATTTTTTTGGATAGATATAGTATGTGCATCATTTGTGTTCTGGGAGTTGTTCATCTGCTTAATGTAAAGTACGTCTTTTAAAATTTCCAGGCGTGTGTAAGTTATTATTTGGCGTAGGCTCGGTTTTGAAGATAAGAGTATAGGAATTGCAAATTTTCTACAGAGTGCATGAAATGAAATCGGGAAGTAATAGCAAATCGTATCTGACAGAATTTCGAAATGTATTTTTTTCGTATTGAAAAGGAAATGAAAGTATTTTTCCATGTTAATGAGTTTGGCGATAGCAATTGCATAACAGGATTTTTCAGGAACAGCAGGAATTGCAAAACAGAATTAACTGATTTTCCACAAACAAAATTATTTAGGGCAAATTGTATAAATACATAAAAATACTACATAAAATTTAACTATTCAATATATAGAACAGCTTAAAATTTATCAACTTCTTATCTTCCACGAATTTGCAGCAGCCTGATGACCAATTGGCTAGCTTTCTGGCCTTTGGTACCCCACACTTCAGGTTCGAATACTGGCATTGTTATAATGTTTGTGAGTGTTTCGGAATCCAAAATTGTAGGTCCCGGTCTTAGCCTAAGGTGTGTAAAAATGGCCGTAGCGACAAACCAATTCACGAAATTGCAAGTATTTGCAAGATTGCAGATATATCGGATATATTATACGCATTTTATATATAAAAAGCTTATATAAAATCTTAATTTATCAACTTATATTGCTCATTAAATCAACAATTTATTACGAAACTTAAGTCAGAACCGAATTTAATTGAGTTGCCATAAAATTGAAGAAATAAAGATATTAATCTTCGTTATCTATTTAACAATTAACTGCTCTCCTTCAGAGACACGAAACCAAGTCAGACTTTTACCGACGGGTGCTCCATTACAACAGAAACTGCCCTGTTCCCATTCATTCATGGGATGTCCTTCCCTGAACTGCAAGACACTGAGGATTAGACACAACACACAAAAATTTAAAAATTCTGTAATGTATTATCAAGTTATGTAGAAACCTCACAAATTTTATAGCAGCTTAGATAAACCATAAACTCGATACTCCCTCCTCCCCCAAAAAAAAAAAACAACAACCAGAAAATAATATTGAAATTACAGGATCATAAATGAAAAGCAATTGTTTGTAATAGACCTGTACATTATGCAGGAATTGTTCCTCTACTTTATATAGAGTAAACATTTTTTCTAAGTATGTGAAAATTTAAAATTGCTTATTTGACATGTATTAAATCTAATGTACTTCATGGAAATGCTAATGTATTTCAAACACTAAGATATAAATGTGAAAATATAACCCAATTTAACCTTAAACATTGAAAAGTATTTTTGAAATTGAAAATGGAAAGCGAAAACTCTTTAACATAATTAAAATTTAAATGAAGCCAAAATTTATCAACATAACTTTACCTTATTTGGAGTCTCCCACAATACTAAAGTACAAAAGAGAAATAAGCGAAAAGCTAGAACTCAAGTAACGAAAACGTCTTATTAAAAGCAATATTTTTAAATCATTATGAATAATAGTTATAAAAGGTCAAATAATAATTATTAAAGGTCAATTTCGCTATAAAGTGAATAAAAAACGAAATTTTCATAAATAAAAATTAATAACCATCATAATACTTTTATTAGATCTTTTATTATTAAGTCCAGTTTTGTGGAAAATTGTCTTTCAAAAAATGTAAGATATTAAATTGAAATATCTAAATGAAAAATCTTTTTTTTTTTTTTAATAATATTTTTTTAACCTACGCCAGATCTAGGCATGACTGCCAACAGTCTATGACGGGCAGCCCAATACAGTAAATGAAAAATCTAATGAAATATACGTATTATTCTAAAAAAAAAAAGGCTAGTATTTAAAATACGTTTATCTAAAAGCAATCGATGTTCTTCTTAGACTTACGAAGAAGTATTACATCATTTAAAACACTTTTATTTTAGCTAAGAATCATTTCTAGAATATTTTTTGTATCTTACATTAAAACTTGTTTTGAAAATTTATCAATTATTTTGTCCACTAATAATAAACTAGAAAGAGAAAAAAAAAAAAAGCCTTCTTATTCCTAGATAACTATCTTTTACTGTGAAGACTCTACATTGGAAAAACCGTTTCATGTTTACCAAAATTCCTTTTTCTTTTACAATTAGTATAATCTGTACTAGCTTTTAAAATTTGCAACATCTAGTTTTTTTCACTCTTAGTATAATTTGTAGTAGCTTTTAAAATTTGCAACGTCTAGTTTTTTTTTTCAGTAATATAATCTGCTAGCTTTTAAAAATTTGCAACATCTATTTTTTTTTACTATTAGTATAATCTGTATTAGCTTTAAAATTTGCAACCTTTAGTTTTTTTTTTTTTTTTTCCCTATTAGTATAATCTGTACTAGCTTTTAAAAAGTTGCACCGTTTGAATTTTATTCCTTAAACCTTTCTTTGTAGGCTTTTTATCATTCAAATCTCCTACGAAAGACCTCTCTTATAAAAGGAATCTAACGAAATTAGCGAAATTCCTCAACGGTCGCGACTCTGTCCAAATTTATTCCCCGTGAATGTAGCTTTCCCACAAGAGCAGTCTTTCAAAGGAGAAAACAACTTTACAAGGTTCTACAATGAAGGGACATGCATCAAAGTCTTACGCACTGAAAGCGCGGGGAGGGAAAACACTGGAGGCAGGGGGAAGAGGACAGCATTCGGAATCTTCCCCCATTCTTTAATCTCAGTCAACTTCTGACATCCTAAATTGTGCTAATGACATGTAGCGACGCTAGCGCCCCCTTCGGGACATCGGGGGACACCTATTTTCGCGCCTTTTTTTTTTTTTTTTTTTTTATTAGTCACCCTTTCCCTTATTTTGAATTTTTACATTTTGTTCTTCAGCGTTGGAAGATTCAGTCATTACCATGAGATGCATGTTTTCGCATTTTCGCCTCTTTGCGTAGAGAGAACTCGTTTTTTTTTTCTTTTTTTTTTTTACATTTTCTCTTCATTTTTCTAATCTTCTCAGGGATCTGTTTATAAATAAGCAATTTTTTTCGCCTTTTTTCGAGTTCAGAACGAATTTACGGCTGATATTTGTCGGTCGTTTTTTTTTCATTTTTATTTTTTCTGATGGTAGTGTAAGTGTATTTTAATAACGCAAATTTTAAGATAAAAATAGGCAACGCATAAAAAATTGTATAAAATGTTTTTTATTTTATTTATTTTTTTTATCCTGCATCAATTTGAAAAATGACATCACAAGATTGCATTCATAGATTTGAAAAAAATTGTTTCTTTTTATATAAAGCTTCTGTATATTCGTATATTTTAGATTTATTTTATTTTTCATTCTTTTGCTTTTCCATCTCTTTACATAAAGGAAAGCATAACTCAGTTTTTTTAAAAGAAAGAAATTTTAATTAAACTGATTACTCATCTGATTGTGTCCTCTAATTTTTATTTTTTAAATATTGCATGTATCAAAAATTTATAATTAAAAAAAGTTCACAAGAACTGCTTTTAAAATGAAAATTTCAAATCAGAATTTAATTTATTCATACAATGAAGTTGATTATTATAATTAAACATTGTATAATGGAATGAAGATTGATGTTTTGCTACTTAAATAGATGTGTTGATGCTTTATACTTCTAAATAGATGGTGGATAAGCTTATATACTTAAATAGATGGTGGATGTTTATACTTAAATAGATGGATGATGTTTATAATTAAATAGAAGGTTGATGTTTATACTTAAATAGAGGATTGATGTGCATACTTAACGTTTATTGTATATCGAAATAAAAGTTTTTAGACTTCTTAAGTCTAAAAGAAGCAATAAGCACATTACCAAAAATATTTTTGTTTAAATTTAAAAAATTCCTAACATCTCACAATACATACGCTGCAAATTTTAAGCAATGTATAATCGATTATACATATAGTTCATAAAATATTTGTCTTCTTTAGGTTTCTTTTCAATACAATGAAAGTCTCTCTCTTTCTTATTTTTCATAAATTAAACTCTAAAAATCTATCAAAAGAGAAACTTTTGCCATGACAGAAATTATTTCAATGAGATTTAATAATGCATATAAAATGAATAGAAACAACAGTAATGCCATCACTGCAATGTTTTAAAAAGAATTGTCGCTACATTTATTTTTTTATATGCCGTTTAAAATTTTATGAATTTTTATAGTATTCATTCTTTGATGAAAAGGGTAAGTATTAGTTTTAATACGATTACTTTGCATTTATAAAATATTCTAATGCAAAAACGTCTTTATTATCTATTTACCGATAAATTATATACAAATATATAACTTTTGAGTTTATCTAAACACCCATAGTAAATTTAATTTTATACAGTATTTAGATAAAAATATGTTAATAAATATTCAAGATCAATCAAAGCAAAATATATAGAACGATATTCATTTAATTAATTTCCATGAAAATTTGCATGTGATAAGTAACGTGTAAATCATAAATACACAACTCACCCACCTTAAAAATAAAAAACAGTATTATGTAAAAACATACAAAATATAACAAAACAAAAATCATAATTGTTTATTCATTTGATTTCCTACTTGATTAACAATTACTTGTTTAAGTTTGCAGAATCAGTAATTTTATATATTCTACATTCCAACCTGTTACTTGGGGGAAAACACATAAATATAGGAAAGTACAATATTCTTTTATTCATGTTGTTTTCTACTTGATTAACAAATTACTTGTTTTTAAGGTTTACAGAATCAAATTACCTTTACATTCTATATCTCAACCTGTTACTTGGGGAAACAAAAGTCACCTAAATATAGGCAATTGCAATATTAGCACGTTCAATGACGCACACTTACGTCTCCTTGTCTGTTCACGTCCTTGTGCCTTTCCCCAATCCTTGACGTCTTGCGCTTGATTTTTAGTCCACTGTCGCTCCCTGCCCGCCGCTGTTTCGTTCCGCACGCAACACGCTTTTCCAACCCGCGAATTTGCCGCGCACAAGCATATGGCTTGCATGCTCATTGGTGTAGGAGGGGGAATTCGAACCTTGCAAGAAAAAAATTTGTTCTGCATTTTAATGTGAGGATCCAATTTTTATGCTATCTCCCCTCCCATCCTTTTACCACGTCAGTCCCCTTGCTCAGCGTGGAGGAGAGACCTTACTTAAACAACAAGACAAAAGAAATAGCACATATGCCTTGCCTGAGGTAGTATTCTGAGATTGAAGTTTGATTTTTAATCCAGAACGACCAAGGCAGCCAACCATGGCTTGCAAGACACCCAACTCCGCGTCGTTGTTTCCGGGATCTCCCTCCCATTTAAATTCTAAATTTTTTGGGAAAATGAAGTCTTTTAGAATTCAGGTGATTTCTTAACTCGCGGCTGCTTACAGCCAAGAAAATAGCCTGGCTTTTTGTCTTTCAACTTGGAGAAAACATTCCATTTTTGAATTCAGCATGCATTCATTTGTAATCTCATTTTTATGCTATTTTTATTTAAATTTCTAATCGTGACAATGCACTCTTTGTAAGCTACTTGGTTTTGGGC